>CM067175.1:94811900-94814400 GCA_034093135.1 Erigeron breviscapus
CAATAATGCAGTTTGTGACCAATAATGAAGGGTTTAGAAGTCCAGGGACTGATTTTGACATAGGTTGAAATCAAAAAACGGGATTAAGGGTTTAGGGCTGCCATTAGAGGAGATTAAGCAGCCATTAGTAATTAACAAAACAATTAACCCTTTCTGGAATCCTAAAGCAGCTAATTGAGTTTTGATCAAACGATTTGGGTGTTGTAATTGATCGATCATCTAAACAAGCAGGTAATTATTGAATCATTGAATGTATTTTCGAGATCTAAGGTCGAATTATATGGATTCAAATCTGATTTTTAAAGGAGTTTTCAAAGAATTAGTGTTTAATGGTGTTTTGATTAATTAACGTTCAAAATGGTGTCAATCGAGTCCTTAGCCGATTTGGTTGATCAAAGGGTGTTTACTGGTGTCAAATACATGTTTTGGAAGAAGTTTTGATGAGTCGGTTATTGGAAAATCGAAGATTTTTGGTCTGTTTATGGAAAACTGTCGAGCAGGGATGAAACGAAGATAACCTTCGTTTCTATCTTCGTTTTCACTAAATTCGTTTGAAGTCAAATTCGTTGGCAAATTCGTAAACTAGAAAACAAAACGAAAATGAAGTTTAAATTCGTTTAACTGCCTATCTTCGTAAAGTGTGACTTAAGTTCGTAAGAACCGAACGAAGATAAGGTCTATCTTCGTAAGGAAGCTATTTTCGTAAAGTAGAACGAACGAAGATAAAGTTCGTACGAAGAATAACTTCGTAAGTTAAGTTCGTACGAAGTCTAAATTCGTAAGGTGTAATTCTGGAATTTTACGTAGCCAGTCTTAAGTTCGTTCGAGGGTCCATTTAAGGTCCTAAATGACTTATACTTTATATGTTAATGAACGATAGGTGTCGGAGGTTACTGATAAGCAGTATTAGCTACTTGTTTGTGCGCGTGTACTACAACCAGGTAAGATACACTACTTTTGTCACGCTGGGGGATCAACTAAAAGCAGGTTTCAAACTTACATACTTCCACTTAAAGTTATCTATATCCAGCAATAATTAATCAAATCAAGAGGATTATCATTGGATCGAATTATCATTATCATTCCTAATTCAGTTTAGAGTGTTTAGTTGCATCCTCTTGCATATATGTAGCTTGATACTTGGCTTGGTCTAATATTTAGTTATAGCAAGATGACAAATAGAGTAATTATAGGAAAAATATATGGAAAAGCATGAGTCACAAATCCATCCCACCAAATTAAGTTGGCATTACATTTTCTCTATGAAATCTAGAGAAAGAATTTTTAATGTTATTCACAAGAGACTTTCAGTACAAAGTAGTTTGGAGGAGTTCAAAGTAACCTTATTTATATGCTTCAAATTAATGACCCGGCTTGTAATACTAACTTTAAAGACTTTTCGGATATTGTTGGGGTGTGGCAAAACATGTAATACTAATTCATCAAGTGAGTTGAAGGTCGGAAACAAATAAAGTTACTAAGGGAGCGGAGTCATGGAGATAGACCTCGATTTCTATATCATCGTTCGAATCAGACATTTGGAGAGTTTTTAGGACCAAATTCCTTATAATAAGAAGTCTGTCAAGAGAGCCAAACACAAATACGGAATGCATAATACTATTTACTTAAACTAGTAGTAAGGTATTCATAATGAAAATGTGTTTCCGAATGATGTTGAACATTATTTTGTTTGTTGAGCCGGCACAAAAATGCAAACATGTGATGCACTAGAAGAGTAGTTGGTAATAGGCATGTGCACTGGTCAAAACCGACCCGACCCATGCAAATCCGTGACCCGGCAAAGCAACAAAATCGAACCCGCCACCCACCGTTACCCTTCGGTCGGGTCGGGTTCGGCGGGTTGGGCGGGTATATATGGTTTGGTTTTCGGGTTTAGGGGCTTTTGTTCTTCACTTGTCAAACCCGGGCGACCCGGTCCGGGTCGGAAAAAGTCGTCCGGACGTTACCTGTCGCCCCGACCCATTGTAACGAATAGGAAAGTTCTAACGCTTAGTCTTGTCTTCCTTAGACACCTTTTAATGACTCCCTTAATTATGTGCGAGGAATTGCCCTATTGAGTGCTCTAGCAATAGAGATGAAACTCGGTGGAGCAACAAAATCAAACCTATGACCCGGGCCGCTACCTCTTCGGTCGGGTCGGGTTCGGCTGGGTCTGGGCCGGGTCGCGGGTTTTCGGGTCATATGCTCTTCCCAGTAGGTAAGGATGGGAATAAGGTCGTCTAGGTATGAGGTCCCGTACTAATGGTACTGGTCCAAAATAACCAAAATATGATATCGGTTTCAGATTAAAGAAACCCGGATGGGACCAATATGGTACCAATACTTTCCGATAAATTTAGTGTTTTCCCGGTATCATAACAGTACCGTCCCTGGAAAGTGGAAACCACCAAGTGGGTACCGGCTGTTCTGGTCGCATTTGAAATTTGGTATCACTTTTCGATAACGGGACGGGATAGAAATTTAGGAAAAATTGCTCCGA
>CM067175.1:94819400-95108070 GCA_034093135.1 Erigeron breviscapus
AAAAGAGAAGTAGAAGGTTGTGCATAGTTAAGCACTTTTTGCACACGAGGGTGAATGACTCGTGGTGCAAACTTAAATAACTCAGAGAGCGAGTATTTAATGGGAGTGCTTTTAGGTTTTGGTTTGGGTTTAGCATGAGAGAACCAGCCATATTGATCTTTATAGCGAATGATTCCGGTGGTGGAATCCTTGAATATCTGGCAATGGCTGTTTAGAGGCTTGAGGGGAGGTCTGGTCTTGTGAGGTGTGTAATATAGGTTCATTTGTTTGAGAGTAGGATGAGGTTTAGTTGGAATGGTTTTTGTTTTGGTGGAATGAGGTTCTTTTGAGAAGTTGGGAGTTGTATGAGCTGGTTTGGAAGATGGTTGTGGGTGTTTATTGTTTTGGTGAGATGGTTTGGTATTATGAGGATTTGTTTTGGTTTTGGAGGAAGGGTGTTGCTTGGTATTGGTTGATAATTTTGGGTGATTGTGGTTTGATTGGGCATTAGAAGGAATGGATTTTATTTTAGTTGGAGATGGAGTGGTTTGGTTGAGAAGAGGTGATTTTGGAGCACGAGTTGAAGGAGGATTCACTGGATCTGACTTGGTTTAAAGTTGAGTTTCCAATGATAAGGAATGAGCTTGAAGTTGTTGGAATAACTTCAAAGATGTTTGCTCATTATTCTTCGAAGAAATGAACTTGTCTTGCAATTCACGATTGAGCTTCAAAAGTTGTTGTTGCAAAACAAGTTCTTTAACTTGGGTTTCGAGGATGGTTTTAATGAGTTCTTCGAGAGAAATATCCAACTCATTGGTTAAATTGAGAATTTTTGACTGCAAATGATCATTGTCTTTTCGAAGACTTTCCATGTTGGACAAAATGAGATCATTTGCAGATTTGAGCTCTTTATTCTCATATTTGAGTTGGTCAATTTCAAGTTGAAAACTTTCCATGGCAGACAAACTGAGATTATTAGCGGATTCGAGCTCTTTGTTCTCAGATTTGATTCGGTGAACTTCAGATTGAAGACTTTCCATTGGTGACAAACTAAGATTATTTGCAGATTTGAGCTCTTTGTTTTCAGATTTGAGTTGCTTAATTTCAAGTTGAAAACTGTTGTGTTGTGTCACAATCGTTTCAAATGTATTCACATCGACTTGTTTTTTCTCAAAAATAACCACTCCACATGGAAACGGACTGGTACAACACATACAAATGTGATTATCATGACGACGTATTTCTTCCCAACTTGGCTCTTCACCCATTAAAAGATCTAACACCATCTCAACAAACTTATTCGGTATTATAGTTGACATTTTTATATGTTTTTTTGGAACAAATACAGGTTTTCGGTAAGAAAAACAAATGCAGGGTTTCGGGATTGGAAGAACTAATACAGGTTTTCGAAAAATAAGAACAAATGCAGGGTTTCGGCTTGGAAGAACTAATACAGGTTTTCGAAAAATCTTATGAAATACCGGTTTTCGAGTCAAAAATTTGGCAGAGTCTCCTTTCGTAAAATGAAGAATATAAGAACTAATACCGGTTTTGGTGTAAACCAGGTATTATGGTATCATTCAAACACAACCACACAGCCATACATATTCAACATGAATATCGGTTTTGAAATAAATAGTGCAAATATCGGTATTCATTAAATCTTTTGAAATACCGGTTTTTGAGAAGAATGTTGGGCGGAGTTTTGTTTCAGAAAATGATGAATATAAGAACAAATACCGGTTTTGGTGTAAACCAGGTATTTTGAAATAAAGATACGAAAGCTGGTAGGAAAACCGGTATTACACCTACGAAACTCAAAAAAAGGAAAACCGGTATGAAAGCCGGTAGCCGGTAGGAAAGCCGGTAGGAAAACCGGTAGGAAAGCCGGTAGGAAAACCGGTAAATGCTAAGAATGAAAACCGGTATTACAACTACAATTCGAAGAAAATGAAAACCGGTACGAAAACCGGTAAATAGAACAGAAAACTAAAATTTGATTTTTAAGCTTTATTATTTGGAATTAGGATTTGAAACTTTTCAAGGATGATTATAGGAAGGTAATGAGTAGTTTAATGATAAAAAGGATGAAACTTTAACATGTTTAAAGGGTAAAGCAAGGAACTTTCGGTAAAAAGGTTAAAACACAATCTAGCACAAATTTGAACAAAATCAAACCATGATATGGATTTGGATCTTTCACCAAGGTGATTTTGCTCTGATACCAATTGAAATAATGCTAAAATTATGTATTAAGGTTATATGTGTGTGAGAGAGAAAGAGAGAAATATGGGAAATATGGAATTATATTATGAAGGCTAACTTTTACAAAGGGTGGTGGAGGGGTATTTATAGGAAAGGCTAATTATACTTAGCCCCCCTCCACACTTAATTAAACATCCTTTAACTTACATGGAATTACAAAACATGCACTAACTAAATAATAATCTAACAATCTCCCCCTTTAGTGCTGTTTTATATATCTTCGATCTTACATCACCTATTCAACTCTTTTATTATTGCATATTTCAACATTGTTTTTTCATATATCTGTCTCTAAATTAACTCAAGAGGATATTCGATTACTTTTAAAAAAAACCATCTTCAGTTAGAATTGCATTTTACTTATATTTGATTTTGAACGGAAGATCTTATGGTCTCAAGCCTCACAGTCTCACACACACACACCCACACCCACACCCAATACCAATCCACCTGTCAACTCTCTCATTTCCCAAATTTATATACTCCATAGTCTAATCTTGATGATATCTAAACAAAAGTGAATTAAGTATGATAATTTCTGTAAACGGTAAATGTCAAAAAAAAAATATTCATACTCTTAATTATCCAAATTTTATATAATCAAATCCACCAATAATTGAAATTGAATCTTGATTTTCTTCTTAGAGAGCTTATAGCACCTTCATCCTCGACTTATCCTTGGCTCACTTGTCTATGGGAGGACGAGGCTAGCTTGTTTAATTTTGAATGTGTGACGGATGTTTAATTAAGGAATTAATGCTATAAATGGTGAGTTTTAAACTAGTTCTGACATTGAGAATGTTTTAAATGATTAGTTATTGATTAGTGTTTGTTTGATGTGATATGATGCTGATAATGGCTAGTCTTTCGGAAAGATGAGTCTTGCTACTACTTAACTAAAGCTGGAATGAAAAAAGTGAACCAGAGTCTGTATAGTTTCTCTTGCAAAATGTTAAAAAACTGTTATGATCGGTCAATGATGTATTACCGTCATATACAGACAACTTGCTTTTGTAAAGGTTATTGCCTATCACGTACTACGTAGTGCCATCAATATTTACTTTTGACAAAAACAGATATAGTAAGAAATACTGTATGACATCAATAATAATTTTATGAGGACACTGTTTTCTTTTCCCTAGCCAAGCAAAAGGTTTAGTAGATCCCACATGGCATAGACAAGTTGTCTATAAATACACAACTCCTAATCCTACATTCTTCCCTTTACTTCTTCCTCGCATTTATACCCTAAACTATTCTTAAAACAAGAATGACATCTTGTGATGAGTTTTTGTACCATTTCACTACCACCGAAATCAATGACATTCTCTCCCTCTTTCCAGCGAACACGTCGACTTACTCTGAAGAAGAACAAAGGTATAGAAGAATGACCTCTAATCGTGAATCAGCTAGGCGGTCTAGGCAAAGAAAGAAGAAGCATTTGGTTGGTGTAATGGACCAGATAAAGCAACTAAGAGCTGATAACAAAGATATGATGAAGCGGCTGACTAAAATTTTGTATCAATCCCAAAGTCTTGAAATGGAAAACCACATGCTCGAGTCCGAGTGCATTCATCTCCATTCAAAATTATCCATTCTATGTCAACTTCTAGCCAACATCCAGTCTCAATGATCCTTTGTTTGAAATTCTAAAACCACCTTACATACTTAAGTTCTAGTACATACGTGCGATATATGTTAGTAAGGTAACGAGCTTTTAAGAGCTTATAGCTTACCACTTGGCTCTTGCGTCAACAAATCACAAAAATAAAGAATGGAAAATGTACGTTGTATCTAGTTACATTTTTCCTAAGGGAGATGAACAAAGATCATATCGATCGGTTTGTCATCAATATATATAGGGATCGAGGACGTCTTAAGTTAATATGGGACAGGAGACTCCCTTTGTAAAGTGATCATGATATATATATAAAATTAAAGTTTAGCCTAAGTGTTGAAGTAATTACTACCTTGCTAGCTCTCTAATATATACATATACATCTTTCGATTCCGCCATAGCATTCAACTCTGCAACTCTAATAACAATTAATTAGTAGCTTAATGCCATTCAGGAAGAAAAAAAAAATACAGAATATATATAGTAGCTTAATATATATGTACGAGTATATGGTTAAAAAGTGACATGCGCACAAGTTTGTCCCCTAGAAAGTAGAGAAAATGGCTAGCTTATGGACCACATATGTGAACACTACTTTTTCTACAACCTACCTAGACATTTTTAACTTTACATATCCGATCCGGATCTGGAACCAACAAACCGATAAAGATCAATGTGTGAGAACCGATATGGAAAAAATTCATAAAAAGTTAACTTTTTTTACACAAATTTCCTATTAAAGAGAACCTATTTAGTTTTCGTCTATTTAAAAGATCCCACTTTAAAATTTTCGCAATAAAGGGAACGTCGTTAGTTTTTAACGTCAGTCGTCCGTTAAGTGCCACATCACCACTGCCATGTCATCAAATTTACTTATGTGGACTTTGATTGAAAATACATAAATATATATGTTTTTAACTTTTTATACACAAACACACATATATACACAAGAGAGAAAAGGGGGGAAGAAGAGCGGGGAGAGCGAAAGTATAAAACTGAAATATATTTTCAGTCAAAGTCAAATGTCACGTAAGCAAATTTGATGATGTGGCAGTCGTGACGTGACACTTAACGGAGGGTTAACGTTAAAAATTAACGACGTTTCTTTATTGCGAAATTTTTAGAAATAAGATCTTTTAAATAGACGAAAACTAAATAGGTTCCCTTTAATGGTAAATGTTCATTTGAATCCTTAATTTTAAATGAAACCCAAGGACCAAATCCTAGCCATTTGATCATCTCAATCGATGGCTAGGATTTAAACTTATGCTGTAACAATTGTGATTCTTGACTCCTTGACTACGTGTACAACTAAAGCGCGGGCCGCAGGCCCCCGTAATCACACTTCCCCCTCGGATTAGCTTTTAGCCCCCAAGGGTTTAGATTTTAGGGTTTTAGAATGCAACTTTTCTAAAATGTATGCATAAAATCAAAAATGATTTTGCATTGATTTTTAACATTATACATGTGAAATCAATTTTGATTAGCAATTAAGCTTTAGTTTAGGGTTTGAAGTCGTAGGGTTAGCCGTTAGGCTAACCCTACGACTTCAAACCCTAAACTAAAGCGCGGGCCGCAGGCCCCCGTAATCACACTTCCCCCTCGGATTAGCTTTTAGCCCCCAAGGGTTTAGATTTTAGGGTTTGAAGTTGTAGGGTTAGCCGTTAGGCTAACCCTACGACTTCAAACCCTAAACTAAAGCGCGTGGCCGCAGGCCCCCGTAATCACACTTCCCCCTCGGATTAGCTTTTAGCCCCCAAGGGTTTAGATTTTAGGGTTTTAGAATGCAACTTTTCTAAAATGTATGCATAAAATCAAAAATGATTTTGCATTGATTTTTAACATTATACATGTGAAATCAATTTTGATTAGCAATTAAGCTTTAGTTTAGGGTTTGAAGGCCCCCGTGATAAAACTTTAGTTTAGGGTTTGAAGTTGTAGGGTTAGCCGTGAAATACCCATACTTTTATGTTCATAATCATATTTGATTATGTATAGAGATTATAGAGATTTCTGTTTTTGTAACTGTATGTGTAAAATCATATTTGATTTTGTATATAGATTTTATAGATTTGTGTTTTGTAACTTTGTTTTGTACAATAAAATTTGATTTTGTATTGAGGTTTTAGTTACCTGTGTTCTTATGCCTAGAATCATATTTGATTTTACTCATACAGTGTGAAAATCCTATACATAATGAACTATTCAAAATCAAAAATGATTTTACGCATACATTGTGAAAAACATATACAATATCAACTATTCAAAATCAAAAATGATTTTACGCATACATTGGGGAAAACCTGTACAAAATCATATATGATTTTTTATAGCACATTGAGACAAAACCAATGAGTTCCATACAAAGAAAACCATTTAAAATCAAAAATGATTTTAAGAATAGAGTGTGAAAAAGCTATACAAAATCATATATGATTTTATTCATACATCTAGACAAAAAAAGTTAGTTCGATATCATTAAACCCATTCAAAATCATAAATGATTTTGTATAGGCTGATTTTTAACATTATACATGTGAAATCAATTTTGATTTTACTCATACAGTGTGAAAAACCTATACATAATAAACTTATTCAAAATCAAAATTGATTTTAAGAATACACTGTGAAAAATTTATTCAAAAATCATATATGATTTTACGTATAAAATTGAGACAAGGCAAATGAGTTCTATACAAATAAACCTATTTAAAATCAATTTTGATTTTACGCATACAATGTGAAAAACTTATAGAAAATCATATATGATTTTACGCATACATTATCAAGAAAATGTACAAAATCATTTGAGTCAAACCAAATGGCTTCCATAAAAAGAAATTTATTCAAAATCATTTTTGATTTTACTCATAAAGTATGAAAACCTATTCAAAATCAACTATTCAAAATCAAAAATGATTTTACGCATACATTGGGGAAAAGCTATACAAAATCATATTTTGTATAGCACATTGAGACAAAACAAAATGAGTTACATACCAAGAAACCCATTTAAAATCAAAAATGATTTTAAGCATACATTGTGAAATACCCATACGAAATCATATTTGATTTTACCCATATTTGATACGTACTGTGTCAAAAAGCTATACAAAATCAAATTTGATTTTATGCATACATTTAGAAAACCAAATGAAGTCCATATCAAAAAACCTATACACAATCAAATTTGACAATAGGGTACGACTTCAAACCCTAAACTAAAGCGCGGGCCGCAGGCCCCCGTAATCACACTTCCCCCTCGGATTAGCTTTTAGCCCCCAAGGGTTTAGATTTTAGGGTTTTAGAATGCAACTTTTCTAAAATGTATGCATAAAATCAAAAATGATTTTGCATTGATTTTTAACATTATACATGTGAAATCAATTTTGATTAGCAATTAAGCTTTAGTTTAGGGTTTGAACGGCTAACCCTACGACTTCAAACCCTAAACTAAAGCGCGGGCCGAAGGCCCCCGTGATAAAGCTTTAGTTTAGGGTTTGAAGTTGTAGGGTTACCGTGAAATACCCATACTTTTATGTTCATAATCATATTTGATTATGTATATTGTGAATTAAACTATAAAAATCATATTTGATTTTGTATATAGATTCTATAGATTTGTGTTTTGTAACTTTGTTTTGTACAATCAAATTTGATTTTGTATATAGATTCTATAGATTTGTGTTTTGTAACTTTGTTTTGTACAATCAAATTTGATTTTGTATTGAGGTTTTAGTTACCTGTGTTCTTATGCCTAGAATCATATTTGATTTTACTCATACAGTGTGAAAATCCTATACATAATGAACTATTCAAAATCAAAAATGATTTTACGCATACATTGTGAAAAACATATACAAAATCAACTATTCAAAATCAAAAATGATTTTACGCATACATTGGGGAAAATCTATACAAAATCATATATGTTATAGCACATTGAGACAAAACAAAATGAGTTACATACCAAGAAACCCATTTAAAATCAAAAATGATTTTAAGAATAGAGTGTGAAAAAGCTATACAAAATCATATATGATTTTATTCATACATCTAGACAAAAAAAAGTTAGTTCGATATCATTAAACCCATTCAAAATCATATATGATTTTGTATAGGCTTCCATACAAATAAACTTATTCAAAATCAAAATTGATTTTAAGAATACACTGTGAAAAATTTATTCAAAATCATATATGATTTTACGTATAAAATTGAGACAAGGCAAATGAGTTCTATACAAATAAACCTATTTAAAATCAATTTTGATTTTACGCATACAATGTGAAAAACTTATAGAAAATCATATATGATTTTACGCATACATTATCAAGAAAATGTACAAAATCATTTATGATTTTGTGTAGCACATTGAAGTCAAACCAAATGGCTTCCATAAAAAGAAATTTATTCAAAATCATTTTTGATTTTACTCATAAAGTATGAAAACCTATTCAAAATCAACTATTCAAAATCAAAAATGATTTTACGCATACATTGGGGAAAATCTATACAAAATCATATATGATTTTGTATAGCACATTGAGACAAAACAAAATGAGTTACATACCAAGAAACCCATTTAAAATCAAAAATGATTTTAAGCATACATTGTGAAATACCCATACGAAATCATATTTGATTTTAGCATACATTGTGAAATACCCATACGAAATCATATTTGATTTTACCCATATTTGATACGTACTGTGTCAAAAAGCTATACAAAATCAAATTTGATTTTATGCATACATTTAGAAAACCAAATGAAGTCCATATCAAAAAACCTATACACAATCAAATTTGATTGTATACATATAGCTTCAAAAAACTATACAAAATCAAATTTGATTTTATTCATACATTTACACAAGCAAATGGGGTTTATATCAATAAACCTATACACTATCAATATTGATTTAGAATCATAAAGGTATTATCAAACTTTGGTTTAGACATTTCATCAAACACCTTATATGCAATACTCAATCAGATGTGATTTGATACTAAATCATATATAAGAAACTTTGGTTTAGACATTTCATCAAACACCTTGTAGGCAATATTATACCAAACAACAAAGTCAATTAAATAACTAATAAAATTTAACAAATTCAAATGTTGGAAAGATCTAATCACATGTTATCTAATTACAGTTGAATATTTCGAATTTACATAACAAAAAGTCATCTTCAAGATCAATTGATGATGAATGATGGAGATGATGACGACAGAGGCAACGATGCTGTACCATATCGATTGAAACGCGATGGTGACCTGAGCACGGTGGTGGTAGTGGTGGTGGTGGTGGTTATGGTGCTGCTACTAGTGGGGAGAGAGAGAGAGAGATTTGTGTGTGTTTGTGTGTGTGTGTGTTTGAAACTTGATGTTCCAAAAGTCGTTCGCCACACTAAGATCTTCAACAAAATTGAAATTTTCATTTGCCATGATTAGTGAGATATTAAGATTAGTATGAGATATGGAAGAGAAGATGTGGTGAAATTATGGTTGTATTATCAGATTTATAGACAAAATCAAACATGGTGCACCCTTTGCTTGTTTCTAAAGATTATCTTTGAAAGAAACACCAAATTACTTTCTTGTTTGACTTGATGATTTGATTTCCATCTTTTGCAGGTAAGTACTGAAGCTTCTGAATTTGATTTGAAATTGTAATTGTTACTTTTTGATTTCAGATTGTAATTGTTATATGGAAAACAACTTTAATTTGAATTATTGATAATTAAATACCCAAATTTGAATTATTGAGAAGTGCAAATGAAGATTTACAGACCTGGAATGCATGAAACATGATTATTGTTATAATTGGAAAACAACTTTAATTTGAATTATTGATAATTAAATACCCAAATTTGAATTATTGATAATTAAATACAACTTTAATTTGAATTATTGATAATTAAATACCCAAATTTGAATTATTGATAATTAAATACAAATTTGAATTATTGATAATTGGAAAACAACTTTAATTTGAATTATTGATAATTAAATACCCAAATTTGAATTATTGATAATTAAATACAACTTTAATTTGAATTATTGATAATTAAATACCCAAATTTGAATTATTGATAATTGGAAATACAACTTTAATTTGAATTATTGATAATTAAATACCCAAATTTGAATTATTGATAATTAAATACAACTTTAATTTGAATTATTGATAATTAAATACCCAAATTTGAATTATTGATAATTAAATACAACTTTAATTTGAATTATTGATAATTAAATACCCAAATTTGAATTATTGATAATTAAATACAAATTTGAATTATTGATAATTGGAAAACAACTTTAATTTGAATTATTGATAATTAAATACCCAAATTTGAATTATTGATAATTAAATACAACTTTAATTTGAATTATTGATAATTAAATACCCAAATTTGAATTATTGATAATTAAATACAACTTTAATTTGAATTATTGATAATTAAATACCCAAATTTGAATTATTGATAATTAAATACAAATTTGAATTATTGATAATTGGAAATACAACTTTAATTTGAATTATTGATAATTAAATACAAATTTGAATTATTGATAATTGGAAAACAACTTTAATTTGAATTATTGATAATTAAATACCCAAATTTGAATTATTGATAAGAACAACTTTAATTTGAATTATTGATAATTAAATACCCAAATTTGAATTATTGAGAAGTGCAAATGAAGATTTACAGACCTGGAATGCATCGGAAACATGATTTGGCTGCATCGACACTTCTCAAAGCCATCCCTGCACCCTTCCCGCCGCCTGCTCCCCCTGCTTTGGCTGCAACCTTTGTCTGTTAATTTTCTAGTTAGAACCGAATCAAAACCCAACCAAGCCTTAACTATCCCCCTAACCAATTGATGATGTCACTAACCCCTTGATTTGCACTAACGTGACCCATCTAGATGCTTGACAACACACTTTTCTTAGGTCATCACCTAATCTCCTTTAATATAGTTAGTGATGACGTACTAGGTACTATACTTACGATATTACATACAAAGACCTTGCTGTCACACACAATGTGAAAGGAATTCGTTATTCACCACACAAGTTCGTGTAAATTATGATACAATATTTAATAGTGAGAAATTGTTTATTTTAATTAATTAAGAGGTGGTGGGGGAAGGTGAATCGATGTCCATGCAGTCACACGCGGGGCTGATCAGAGTGAGGTATCTATACAAAAGATGCGAATATGATCTTGACTTTCTCCTAAAAACCCACCAAGAGGTCACTATCCATGCTTAGCAGTCAACAGGAACTACTGTTCAGCTACTTCATCCTCAACCACATCATTAGTTCGGATTCAACCATTTGATGAATTTTAAAGACCCGGTGTCAGGGAACACCGCGGGAATTTAGGCCTTTTAAGTGTCACGTTGAAGAGACACGTAAGCAAATCCCAGTGTTAATTACTGGTGATTTGGTAGAACCCAGCGTTCCCAATGCCGGGTATACATGTTATATATATATATAACTTATTTTGAGTCCAATTTGAGTCCATTGATTTTCTTCCATCTCCTCAAATTCTAACCACCTCCTACCACCACCACCATCATCTCCGACCACCACCATGATTTTCCGGCGACGGCGACCACCGCCACCACGACTTACACATGTGTAAGTTAACCTTATTACATGAATTTTCCAATATATATAGAAAAAAAGAGAGAGTTAATTACATTTTTCGTCCCTGTGGTTTGCCCCACTTTCAAGGATCATCCCTGAGTATACGAAATTACGTGTTTCATCCCTGAGTATCGAATTCCGTTAACAAGTTTAGTCCACCACCCAAACGGACGTTAAAAATAACCGTTAAGTCAGTCATGTGCCCAGCACATGAGTATCATCATCTTCATCAATAACAACATTATATCTTCATCCATTTCCAGACTTCTTTAACTTTCTTCTATTTTTTTTCATCATTCATCTCAATCAAAAAAGAAATTTTTTATATCAACCATTATCTTCAAAAAAGCCATCATTCTTTTATATCATCCTCATCATCAAAAAAGAAATTATTATCACAATTCTCATTTATTTATGACGGTGTCACCTCTCCATCCACCAGCTTCAACACAGCCATCATTAATTTCATAAAAGCCCCACCTTCCTGGATCTATCCCTTTTCTTCTACATCATCACTATGGTGCTCACAAATTTACATCTAGAACTAAACATTAATCTGATTCACTCACAAATTTATACATATAAAATCAAATTAGAATAAAGGTGTATATAAAGTGGAAGAAAAAAAGGGGGTAGAGATGTGTTCCGGCGACCCACCAAGATCCATCGATAGAATGTATAAACCCCAGATAGAAGACCCACCAAGATCCAAGGTTTATATAATTTCAGATTTGAAATTATATAAACCCCAGATAGAAGACCCACCAAGATCCATCGATCAGTTTGCCATGGCCACCCCCTGGTGGCCGGCAGCCGGTTGAATTGCGTCGGCGAGCGGCGGCTGGGTGGTAGTTTGATTACCAGCACCACTCTTTTCTTTCTCTCGCAACTACCACTGCCGCCGGTGGGTGTATGACCGGGAGATGGTTGTCAATGGCTAAAATATCAAAAAAGGAATTTGGAAGGAAAAGGGGTTTCGGTCAAATGGAAATGGAAATATATCCCTTTCCCCTTTACTTTCTTTGCTCTCTGTCATTTCCTTTTCATTTTGTATCTGAAGTTGGGGACCGATTCTCTTGATTCGGTCATGATGAATTTAGGACGACATAGGTGGATCTGTTCTTGTGTTGGTAGATGGATCTTTGTATATCTGATATCTATATATTCGATGGTAGATATATACACACACACATATATAGATCTATAAACTCTATTGAATGTCTATGGTGGTGGACGGCGGTGGTTGGTTGTTTTTTATGGTGGCCGGATTTTTTGAATTTGGCCGGAAAAGAGCTCTCGGAAATCAAAAAAAATGAATATCAGGACCATATGGTTTCTTTATTTAGTGGTTATGTTCTTAAGAGAGAAAGACTAAATCTTTATAAAACATATCAGATGGTATGATTGAGAGATGGATATGTATACATATAGATTTTAGATTGAGATGGTGGTTGATTTTGTGATTGATGTTTGAATATCTGGAAAAAAAAATTATTGATGGGTGATATATACAACAACTGGGTGATAGATGATAGATACATATACATACTGTATGTGTATTATTAAAAAAACGTAGAGCTGAAATGACAAATATACCCTGGGACCAAAAGTGTAAGTAAGGATTTTTTAACGTTCGTTTGGGTCGTGGACTAAATATGTTAACGGAATTCCATACTCAGGGATGAAACACGTAATTTCGTGTACTCAGGGATGATACTTGAAAGTTGGTACAAACCACAGGGACGAAAAATGTAATTAACTCATATATATATATATATAGGTGCTTTACAAAACCATTCAAAATACATACTTCTTTTAAAAATGACCGGTTTTTGGCGTGTTAGTTCTTTAACTTTACTTATTATACATGACTTAATCCTCTAACTCTCTATTGATTTAATCCTTCAATGGATTAAATTAACCGGCTACTTAAATTTTTTCATAAAGATAAAGATCGGATATATATATTTCCCGTGGGCAAATCTTATAAGATTAATACGCCAAAAAGTGTAAACCTAAAGGATTAAAACATTAATAACCTAATACAAATAATATTACAATTATCCACATTTTTAGTTAGCGTGAAGAAACTAAAATATTTGTCATGCTTTTATGTGTGTACGTAAAATTATGTTGAACTAAAAGTGTGGAGAAATTTATCTACATTAAAAATTGGGGTATTCTAAAAGTTCACACTTTTTTAAGTGAACTTTTATAGTTAATTTGTAATATGAAAGTCCACACTAAAAAGTGTGAACTTTTAGAATACCACATTTTTTAGTGTGGATAAATTTTTACAACAAATTAAAATTTTGTTCACACTAACTAAAAGTGTGAATAATTGTAATATTATTTGTAGTGTTATAATTAACTCTTTAAATCACTCTTTCGTAGGATCTCTTGAGAGAGATATTGCAGTCGACGAGTTTAATTTATAGATTAGAATAACATGCACCTCCTGTCAATTGATTGGATTGGTAGGTATTTGTTTTTTCACGTTATGATGTACGGAGTAGTAATGTCTTTTCAATTCTTTCCTAATAATACGTGATCATCGATACTAATTTATTTTATGGTCTCACCTGCATAGTACGTGATCATTAATACTAATTTTTGTTGATCATCAATTATTGTAAAGATGCATGATGAAAGAATACATACTCGTTAGCCATGCATTAATAATTAATTAGTGGAGAAGAAAGACATGGATAACTTCCCATTTAATTAAGGTGTCTCTACCTTCGGTTGAAATGGTGACAAACTTAGGTCAATGATTGTATAGAAAGATGTGTGTTTTTTTTATTAGGTGGTGGTGTTGTATTCTTAGACCTCCTGGTAATCACTATTTATGTGATGGTAATTATGCTCATTGCTCATCAAATAATTACCTATTAATTATTCAAGGATAATTAGATCATAAATAAAAAATAGAGTTAATTACACTTTTGGACCCTGTCGAGGGTTAAAAATTACTCTTTTCATCCCTACCTTTCATATATTACCGTTTTGATCCAAAAAATTTTGCCGCGTCAACGCTTTTGGTCAAAATCTCAAACAGACGTTTATTTCCCCATCACGTGACCTGCACATGATGGGCATTTTAGTCTTTTTCTTATCCAGGGACCAAAAATGTAATTAATTCCAAACTTTTTACATTTATCATCATCTTCTTTTTTTCCCCAGATTTTCAACATCTATCATCATCATCAGAAAATATTATCTCCATCACCCAGATTCATTATAAAAATAGATCATCTATCTTATCATATGAACATCACTCAAAACTATATCATATCCATTTTAATTTTCCCTCAACAATGATAAGCCAAACTCAGCTCTATTGCACACAGTTGCTGCATATCAATAAACACAAAATATTTTAAATTAAAAAACAATATCATATCGAATGAATGAATATAATAAATATAATACAGTACAATCAACCAAATACAAAATTCATTAAAAACAAACCAGCACATTTATATATCCATAATATATAAACTATCTGCATATTATTTTTTAAATCTGTTTCATTTAATTATGAGCCCAAAAACTAAATAGTATATACATATACAACTCAAAGAATTCACACACACAGAAAATGATGATGATGAAGAACAAAACGGCGACGCAGATCCCGCCACCATCCGCACTATCAAGATCCACCTAACCACCACCATCTGAAACCCTAATAATCGCCACCAAAACCTCCGTCCGCCACCGCCACCGCAACACCAAAACCTCCATCCGCCACAACCACACAAATCTCCGTCCACAACCCATCACCATCGCCTTCCTTTATTCTCTGGTGTCTCTGCCATCCATCATCACCAGCGTAGTTCTCTCAAAAAGGATATTGATATAGATCTGGTTTTATAGGATGTAAATCTTTGAGGGTTGTTGGTTTTTGATTCCTTACAAATCCATGACACCAACACATCTGATAGATGGAGGATAATCAGAAAGAAACGGACTCAAAAGTCCCGGCCGATCTTCGGGTGGTCTTGGTCGATCTCCAGGTGTATATATAGATTTGTTGTTGTTTTCATTGAATTTGCCTTTCGATTTGGGTTTTGTATTTGAGAGATGTATGAATAGATCTATGAGATGATGATGATTGGTGGATGTATTTTAAGATGTAGATATGTGAATAAATGAAAAAATACTGGATATGTAGGGAAGGGAAAGAATAAGGGAGGGTTTATTGACTTAATTACAGTTTTGGTCCATGTGATAAGAAAAAGACTAAAATACCCATCACGTGCAGGCCATGTGATGGGTAAGTTAACGTCCGTTTCAACAACTGGACCAAAAGCGTTTAATTGGACCAAAAGCGTTGACGGAGCAAAGTTTTTTGGACCAAAACGGTAATATATGAAAGGTAGGGATGAAAACGGTAATTTTTAACCCTCGACAGGGACCAAAAGTGTAATTAACTCTAAAAAATAATTAGATGAATGATCTTAAGGGCATCTTAATAATATTTTATTCTAACATACTTACTATGGAAAACTAACTCGAGCTCGCTCTATAATAGAAATTAAAAAAAGCTTTTGTTGATCAATGATACAATTCTTACTCCTTGGATGTTGAAGTTCCTTTTCTGAAAGCAACTTCCCTACTAAATTTAGATAGATCGAGGTAAGCTGTCTAAATTTAACCTCCTCATATACCCAAGGATGGAGCTACCATGGGGGCAGCGGGGTCAGCTGCCTCCACTCCAATTTTGGTACAATGTAATTTTTTAAAATTTAAATGGTATATGTGTAATTTTTTTCTCAAAATAAGAAAAAATGAATAGGAAATACATACAAATATCTTCATTGTTGTAAGCTTATTATTTGAAAGTCATTGGTCATTAAAGCATTAATTTTGAGATAGATCTTTTCATCGGTAGAATAAAAAACTTGAATTGTTTTAAATTTTAATAATCATGGTAGTTATTTAGAAAAACTATATATAATAATCATAATAGTTATGTAGGAAAGATATATATACAAGCTAATTATTTCATAAAAATTATATTTTCGGGTTTTCTGCATTATGATTGAATAAGTTTTCATTTAATAAACCTTGCGACACGTGTGGACCTTTACTTATTAAAAAAAACTAGTATTTTGTAAATATGAATGTTACACTCGGTGTGGGGAACAAAATTCTTTTAATGGTCCATTTTCTATTCCCGGACTAGGGTCCATTGTTTTACATTCTCAGATACGACAAACAACTTTTAAAATTGCTCTCTCACAAAAAAAAATCTGGTTCCGTCTCTGTATATACCGTCGAAGATAACATTAATTGATCTCATAATTTGTAGAAAAGGCTATTGGATGTTATTTTACTTCTACTTACATTTTGACAATAGGTATTAACTAATTTTCAGAACTAGAAAAGTTAGACATGTTCGCAGAACGCGCGACAATGGATCATTTTTATATGAAACTTTCAGTGAAGATATGTGGTTGAAATTAAGGTGACGGAGCCGATTGGCATAGCTTTATTGTACGTGATGGCGTACATAAGAGAAAGGAGAAAAACTACAATGTTTTATTAAATAAATACTACTACTTGTACGTTTTTCTGATAAATTATTTGTTAGTTGTTTACTAGCTAGCTAGTTGCGAAATTCATAATAATCGTGCTGTATATTTTATCCACGTACGTACTAAATTTATCTAATTGAATAGGATATACGTACGGATGCATGTATGTTCGTAAAAGTATATATGATGCTAGCAGCTAACTTTAATACATGCATGGTGGGATATGTATCCAATTTGAAATTTAATATGATTGCTTTTAAAGTTAATTTATCGACATGCATATTCTAACACTGTGGGAGACACAAAAACATACAAGAAAGAAATTCCATTAAAAGGAAAGGTACAAAACAGAATGTCAAAATGAATGAAAATATTCCCATCAATAAATGTATTATTGTATTTAATTAGTTTAGTAAACATAACAGTAATGATCTTTTGGTTTACTAAACAGTTAAAGTATATAAAAAAAAACACTATTTGAAGATATGTCATGTTTTGATAGAGAGAAATTAATTACCAAGCATATCATTATTGAATCAGCTATAGACAACCAATATTAATCAAGCTGAAGTCCGGTATTGAAGATACCGTCCTTCTATTAATTTTGGGCTGTCTCACATGGAAGAAATTTGAAGAATCAAAAATGCAGCACCACGTGGCGAAGTGCGGTGTCTGAGACACCGGACTTCCTTGTTTTATAAATGTTTTGGGTAAAATTCCTAGATGCACCAATGGGTTCGTTTTTTGTCCCATCCGTACAAAAAAGTCGCCTATATATGAAGAATAATATATGTTTGTCAAAGTTTTCAGGTATCGAATGACAAAAGAATTCGAGCCTTATTAACATGTCGTTAAGTTGTTATACTCCATCAAACATGATCAACGAGCACTTGTCGCAAAAAGTGTCTTGAGTGATCTTGAACACTTAACGTGTGCCTTGCGTGTAAATAATATAACAATATAGAAGTATAGATACTGCATGGTACGTATGCTTAGTCCTTTAATTAATGAAAGCAGTGTGAAATGAAAGCACAACGAATAAATGTGAAGAGATATTTATAGTCCCATCAAATCTAGTGACTAATCTATTGTCTAAATGGTTAAAAGCTTACTCATCATCCTTTCTAATCAAGAAAAAGTGATGTTTAATTTAATTTAATATATAAGTCGGTAACATGATTCAGTTATATGAAAAAATAGTGATTTTTATACGAGGAGCGTAAGCCCACCAGGCCAAAAAAGTCAAACCCCGACCAGGCAGCATTAGCGGCGACGTCGCCGCTAATACTGCGGGGCCCCATGTCAGTAACGGCTAATCTGACAGAATATTAGCGGGCCCCCGTCAGTAACAGAGTATTAGCGACGACGTCGCCGCTAATGCCCCTGGTCGGGTTGACCTTTTCCTGATCGTGTTACCCTATGCCATGATATAAAATGGGTCCCTAGCCAATATTATCCGACCTCCAACTTTCTTATTTTGACCCTTTTATGGGGCAACTTTTTTCGGGTTCCCACAGTATTTCCATTGGCGGTATTGGAAGCTGGCGTAAAAAACCCATCCATATTCATTCGATAAATGGATATCTATGTTCGGTTTACCAGTATCAAACCGGTACAAAACCGAATAATATATTTTAAAGCTGAACTCATCAAATCAAGAACCAAAAATCAAAATCGAAGCCATTGCGATATGTTTCGGTTTCTTGTGGTTTTTGCTAATATCTAACTATGTTATAAAAAGAAATTATCATTTACCAATATAAAGAATACTAATAATTTCTTATATGCAGCCCAAATAAAAACGTAAAGAGTTTGAAAAAGAAATGATTGGTGTTACGATATTTATTCTAGCTCACATATCTCATCGAGCTATTAATTAGTTAGAAATAAAGGTTGGAAACTCCCGAAAAATACCATGTTCAACATATAAATACTTATGTCCAAAGATTTAACCATAGCTCACGTATAACACATGTTGAACATAAAAATAAAATTTAACCATCAGTTCATTTTGACCATTGCATATATATAGCGAGGGAAAAAAATACCATTTCGCAAAAGCTCACAAAGTTCGAAATTATTAAAACTTACATATTTTGCATTACGGACATCACTTGAATAGCAAACTTGTTAATCTTGTAAGTGCACGTTTATGTCAATAGCAGTGTAGATTGTTTGAGCTTATATGTGTTATGGGTGAAATTTCAAGTACCAATATCCTGAAGGTCCAAGATCTTGACATGCCAGGTTCTTGACATAGCTAAATATTCTGATTACTTATTAATATTTTGCTAACGTTATGTTTCAAATATTATTATCATTTCCACATGAGATAAGCATGCAGATTCCAGAATATTCGATATGAAGCCAAGGAAAATATCTCCAACGGTAAAGAAAGGATTTTACACATGGGATTAATCTTCAACACGCAAAGAAGACTTAGTCTGCCAAGATATTCGGACTTCAAGTTGATTTCAGCATGAGGAGAAAAGCTTCAACGTTCACTTAACCGGTCAAGATATGCTCTAACGTTCAATCAACGAAGACCTGGAAGATCCCTACAATTTCGCATAGTTAGTTAGATCTTAGGTCTATATAATGAATGAGGTTGATCGATCTTAGGCATCGCATTCTTACTTACTGCATACTACTCACTTGTATTCACACACACTGCTCTCATTATTCACTTAGATACATCGATCAACCGAATTCCACCATTTGTAAACATTTAACAAACATTAATAAGAGAACAAAGGCAGGGACGATTGCTTCCTCCCGGGGTTTTTATGCCGGCGATCCTTAAAGGATTAAGGGCTTTTCCTCGTTAACAAATCTCGGTGTTCTTGCTCTTTACTTTTAAGCATTATTTACTAGATCTTTACTTTGATTAGCAATATCTATCGTTATTTCATTTATTTCGATACTCATAATTCTGTTTATCATTGCTTTAGACCTTTATTCCTTGTTTAGTCGACATAATTGTTTATCAAATCTTTCCTATTAAACGCATCTTCGAATCTCAACATATTTTACAAGCCCTTAACCTCACGAACGAAAGTTTGGTTACATTATTAATCTAAGTCTTCATCGTAGATTATCTTAGGTAAATTTTTGACCAAAACAATATGTAATATGTCTTTGTAAGTAATTGTCGTTAATGAACTTCATATTATGCATAGAATAATAGATTAAGTTTAAGTATTGATTGTATAATTAACTGAGTGATTACGACCTCGTAATTCAAGAGGCAATTGCGACCTCGTAATTGCAGGGTCACTTAAGATGCAAGACACGAATTGCGACCTCGCAATTATGTCGAGTTGGGCTGGATTTTCGACCCCGTGCGAATAGAGCCCAAGTCGAATTGTTTCTCTATAAATACAGAACCATAATAGGTTTAGGGTTAACATTTGTCGAAATTACTAATATATTTGCAGGTTATTTTCGTGATCAAGCTGTTCGTACGACCTAGAGAAGATCTGCAACCTCGCAGATAATCTGAAGGCTTTTTCTTTGTCGTTGTGAATCGTCGAGTTATAGTGAAGCACTACAAGAAATACCACTTTTGGCGACCAAACGATTTAGCGACGCCAAAATTTCGTCGCCAAAGGCCACAAAACGACAAAACAATCGGCCGGAAGACTTTGAAAGTCAAACTTCAAACTGTCGTCGCTAAGGCGTCGCTAACCAATTTTTTATTTTAATTTCGAATTAAATTCTTGGTCAAAGAAAAAATAAAAGCGTCGCTAAAGTCGTCGCTAACTAATTTTAATTAATTTTTTCCTTTTTTCGTTTTCCCTCCAACAAAAAAATTTCCCGCCACTTTGTTTGCGAATTTTTTTCATTTAATAATTTTAGGTAAATTATTAAATGTTTTTACTTAAAAAAATAGAAAAAGCATCGCTAAAGTCGTCGCAAAAATAATTTTTATTATTTTTTTGTTTTTCGTTTTTTCCCTCCACCCAAAAAATTTCCCGCTTCTTTTTGCGACGCCATTGGCGACGACATAGTCGTCACAAAAGTTTTTTTTATACTTTAAATACTTTAAATATACTTTAATACTAATTTATTAAATACTAATTTAAAGTTAACTTTAAATATATTAATTTTAAAAATGATAGATAATTTCAAAAACTATATAGAATTTTTAGATACTAATTTAAATATAATATATTATATTGTTTGTTAACTATTTAAAAATATAATGTGTTAAATAAATAATTATACAAAAATTATATTAAATTTAAATAAAAAGTTATACAAATTATATTAAATTTAAATAAAAAGTTATACTAATATATTAAATGTGTTAAATAAAAAGTTATACAAAAATTATATTAAATTTAAATAAAAAGTTATACTAATTATATTAAATTTAAATAAAAAGTTATACTAATATATTAAATTTAAATAAAAAGTTATACAATTATATTAAATTTAAATAAAAAGTTATACAATTATATTAAATTTAAATAAAAAGTTATACAATTATATTAAATTTAAATAAAAAGTTATACAAATTATATTAAATTTAAATAAAAAGTTATACAATTATATTAAATTTAAATAAAAAGTTATACAATTATATTAAATTTAAATAAAAAGTTATACAAATTTATTAAATATTAATTTAAAAATATAATAAATGTAATGTAACAAGTTTTAACTAATTTAGACTAAATATAATTCTAAATCCTTTTATATTAAAAATACATCAAAATTCAATTATAAATCCTTTTTTTAAAAATATAATAAATGTAATATAACAAATTTTAACTAACTAATTTAGACTAAAATATAATTCTAAATCATTTTACTTTTTCATAAGATATATACATAAATACGGATATAATACGTTTATGTCATGCATACTACATATTTTTATTTTACTTTTCATAAGATATATACATAAATACGGATATAATACGTTTATGTCATGCATACTACATATTTTTATTTTACTTTTCATAAGATATATACATAAATACGGATATAATAAATTAAAATTTAATCAATAGTTTTTATATATAAAAAAGTTAAAATAAACTAAATAAAACATAATAATAATAGGAATAAAGTAAATAAACTTTTTTTTAAAAAAATAAAATATAATACAAATACATCAAAATTCAATCACAAACCCTTTATATTAAAAACAAATAATATAACAAACATAAATATTATCAATAATATATATAATAAAAATTTAAATATAAATATAATAAATGTAATGTAACAAGTTTTAACTAATTTAGACTAAATATAATTCTAAATCCTTTTATATTAAAAATACATCAAAATTATAAATCCCTCCCTTTTTTTCCAAAATTTTTGAAAACCCTCCACCACACATTCAACCCTCTCTTATCCACATATTCAACCCTCTCTTATTCTATCCTTCTTTCTTTTTCTCTAACACCTCCCCTCTTTGAAAACCCCAATCTTCCACCGCCTCTGGAAACCTCCACCGCCAGAAAACTGCACCCGCCGGAAAACGTAAACCGCCGCCAGAAATCTCCACCGTCGATCCCTTTTGTCTCCCCTTCCAATTTTCTTCTTTCCTTTTCTCTCCTTTCCCTTTTATAATCCGCCGGAAAATTCCACATACACAATACATACACCACAGCCACCACCAACTCCACCCACATCACCGCCGACCTTTACCATCAACAGCACCGTCGTCGCCGCCGACCTCCACGTCCACCACCACCACCTTAATTTGTTATCACTGTAAGTTTTTTTTTCTTTGAAAGGGTTTTTTACTTTCTTATATAATGATACAAATATGTACTTTTAGTTAGTTTTGTTACTAAATTTGTTTTTTTTTTGTTATTTTTGTAGTAACAACAG
Source organism: Erigeron breviscapus (assembly GCA_034093135.1). NCBI lineage: Eukaryota > Viridiplantae > Streptophyta > Magnoliopsida > Asterales > Asteraceae > Erigeron > Erigeron breviscapus. The sequence continues at coordinate 94,842,325 of CM067175.1, forward strand.
CCAAACACCACCACAACCAACCACAGCCGCCGCCCTGCTTACCCTCCACCGCGGCTGCTACCCTCGACTGCAACAGTAACCTCTACCTCTGCAGCCATGACCGTCACCACCACCTCGACAATCACTGCCACCACCAATGAGTTTTCGATTTTCAAGGTTTCTTTTTTTTGTTACTTATAAATTTGTATAGTTTTTATTGTTTTGTTAATGAAATTTTATTAATATGTATAATGTTTGTGTGTGATTTTGTTAAGTTGTACAGTTTGTATATTTGTTTCATTTTAATTTGGAGTATTTTTTTAATTTTATTTATTGAATTCTAAATTTTGTATTGTTTGTATGATTTTATATTTGGGTATGAAGATTTGTATAGTTTTTGTAGTTTTTATTGAATATAATTTGTTTATTGAACTGTGTTAGCGAATTTTGCTAATTAATTTTGTTAATTAAACTGTATATTCACTGTATTTTTTTTGTAAAAAAATTATTTTTGGCGACGACAATGTCGTCGCTAAAGTCGTCGCAAGATATTTTTTAATTATTTGTTTTTTTTATTTATTAAAGTATTTGTATAAAATATAATAAAATGTTTGCGACGACAAAAGCGTCGCTAATTGCGTCACCAATTAAAATTCATTTTCTTTTCTCTTTATTTTTCCCCCCACCGGGTCCCACTTCCAGGCGTCGCAAAATTGGTTGCTAAAAGTCATAGGAGACGAAGTTTCAGCGATGGTGTGTTGTCGTCGCAAATGGCGTCGCTAAAACATTTAGCGACGACAATAGTGACATATGGCGACGACTTTGGGCGTCGCTAAAAGCAGATTTTCTTGTAGTGAAGGACAGAAGGCAGTGTGCAGTCATCCAGTAGATGACGCCAGAGAGGGATTTGTCAAATCATTCCGCACATCAAGATAACTGTAACAAGGTATTAACGATCCGATTTTAGGGGACTTACAAATCTATATTATCTTATAAAACGAATAGTCCTCATGTTGAAAGTTACATGGGAAAAATGTCTAACATATTCGTAATGATTATATTACACTATTAGTCATTTATCTTTTAAAATAGGGATTAGTGCCTGGGGATGTAATGAACTATCCCCGAATGTCTATGTTATGCAATGATTTACTCGGGTGTTTATGTTATGCAATGAACTCGTTATTTTATCACATAAATGTAGCTTACCGGCTGAAAATCAATATTAGCCGGTTTAGACTTATTTATTCCATGTCAGCTGCCAAGTGTATTATAAAATCAGTATATAAACACTTTTCTCTCATTATTCCCGCTCAATCTCTCTCTCTTACCTTCCCGTCACACTTTTTCCCTCCATTCCTTCTTTTCCCTCCTATCTTCCCATGGCTGCTTCTTCTTCCTCATTAACGAACCAGGCCCATCGTTATGTGTTATGTAATTGTGGGCAAAGATGTATATCCTCACATCCTGGACAACAAGAAATCCTGGCAGAAGATTCGTTCGATGCCCAAAAGTAAGGTTTCTTTAATTTTCACTTTCTTGATAATGAAATTGGTAACATGAGATTTATTTGTTGATAACAAATTGCAGGTGAGAGGTGCTAGTTGTACAAGTTTTAGGTTTCTTGATGATGAACTGCCCAATGAATATTACAAAGAGTTGTTGTTTAACCTTCATTCACAAGCAAAAAATTTACAAGACAAAACATCCCATGAAGAATTGGAAGGAAAAACACTCACTGAAGATGATGGCTCAAAGGTCCAATTGGTGAAAGCTTTGGAGCAGGTGAATATAAAATTGAAGGTGTTTGACAAAGTGTTTTATATGTTGATTGGGGTTGTGGCAATGCTATGTGTTGTAATCGTTGCAATAGTGATTTAATGTTGTTTTGTATGTGATGTTTTGTTGGTATGGAATGAAATTGACTACTTTTTCATGACTTGTATTTTCTTAAATTTGTTATATGAAAGTAAGTAAATAAACCATGAAAGTAAGTAAATAAAACATGAAAGTAAGTAAATAAACCATGAAAGTAAGTAAATAAAACAGGGTATAATTTGACAACTGCAAGTCAAAAGATTCATGTTATATAAGCATTTTCTGCATATAAGTGTCACTTGCACTTGCACATGCACATACATATACCCAAAAGATTAGTGTCACTTGCACATACCTAGCTATTACATATACCCAAAAGATTAGTGTCACTTGCACATACCAAGCTATTACATTTGGTCAAAAGATTAGTGTCACTTGTACAAGATTAGCTTATAAACAGACTACACATAAAACACATTAACAGACTACTGCAGGCTTATGCAATCATCCTTTGATTGTCCTGGTCCATTAATCTTTTTTTCAAGCTTCTGCCTTAGAACTCTCTCACTGGGTATCCTCCTTTTCACTAAGCCAAGATTCTTGCCTTTCTTCTGCTTGACTGCTTCATTAACAGAACCTTGGGTTCCAATGTCTGGTTGAATGTTACCCCTTGGTGCAGTCATTGATATGGTCTCATCAATTGTTGTCAGCCTTGGTTGCTCTCTAACTACCATTCCAGAAGAACCAATCCCAGAAGAAAGCCAATTCATTGTCTTCCCAAACCCAACCTTTGCATTAGCTCTTAACATCTTTGGCTTAGATGATCCAACAACATCTGCAATTAATTTGAAGTTTAACAAAACAAAATTGATGAAATCTTACACTTGTACAACAAATTTAAATCAAATTGACACACAAAACCCCAAACCTAAAGCCTCCCTTTGTGACACCAAACCTTGCAGGACTTAAAGGTTTACTTGTATGGACACTTTGTTGGGTAGCAGACTCACTTCCTTGGGTAGCAGGCACACTTTCTTCATTTGCAGGCACACTTTCTTCATTTGCAGGCACACTTTGTTGATTTGCAGGCACACTTTGTTGATTTGCAGGCACACTTTCTTCATTTGCAGGCACACTTTCTTGATTTGCAGGCACACTTTCTTCATTTGCAGGCACACTTTCTTCATTTGCAGGCACACTTTGTTGATTTGCAGGCACACTTTCTTCATTTGCAGGCACACTTTCTTGAATTGCAGGCACACTTTCTTCATTTGCAGGCACACTTTCTTGATTTGCAGGCTGACTTTGTTGATTTGCAGGCACACTTTCTTCATTTGCAGGCACACTTTCTTGATTTGCAGGCACACTTTGTTGATTTGCAGGCACACTTTCTTCATTTGCAGGCACACTTTCTTGATTTGCAGGCACACTTTCTTCATTTGCAGGCACACTTTCTTCATTTGCAGGCACACTTTCTTCATTTGCAGGCACACTTTCTTCATTTGCAGGCACACTTTCTTCATTTGCAGGCACACTTTCTTCATTTGCAGGCACACTTTCTTCATTTGCAGGCACACTTTCTTCATTTGCAGGCACACTTTCTTCATTTGCAGGCACACTTTCTTCATTTGCAGGCACACTTTCTTCATTTGCAGGCACACTTTCTTCATTTGCAGGCACACTTTCTTCATTTGCAGGCACACTTTCTTCATTTGCAGGCACACTTTCTTCATTTGCAGGCACACTTTCTTCATTTGCAGGCACACTTTCTTCATTTGCAGGCACACTTTCTTCATTTGCAGGCACACTTTCTTCATTTGCAGGCACACTTTCTTCATTTGCAGGCACACTTTCTTCATTTGCAGGCACACTTTCTTCATTTGCAGGCACACTTTCTTCATTTGCAGGCACACTTTCTTCATTTGCAGGCACACTTTCTTCATTTGCAGGCACACTTTCTTCATTTGCAGGCACACTTTCTTCATTTGCAGGCACACTTTCTTCATTTGCAGGCACACTTTCTTCATTTGCAGGCACACTTTCTTCATTTGCAGGCACACTTTCTTCATTTGCAGGCACACTTTCTTCATTTGCAGGCACACTTTCTTCATTTGCAGGCACACTTTCTTCATTTGCAGGCACACTTTCTTCATTTGCAGGCACACTTTCTTCATTTGCAGGCACACTTTCTTCATTTGCAGGCACACTTTCTTCATTTGCAGGCACACTTTCTTCATTTGCAGGCACACTTTCTTCATTTGCAGGCACACTTTCTTCATTTGCAGGCACACTTTCTTCATTTGCAGGCACACTTTCTTCATTTGCAGGCACACTTTCTTCATTTGCAGGCACACTTTCTTCATTTGCAGGCACACTTTCTTCATTTGCAGGCACACTTTCTTCATTTGCAGGCACACTTTCTTCATTTGCAGGCACACTTTCTTCATTTGCAGGCACACTTTCTTCATTTGCAGGCACACTTTCTTCATTTGCAGGCACACTTTCTTCATTTGCAGGCACACTTTCTTCATTTGCAGGCACACTTTCTTCATTTGCAGGCACACTTTCTTCATTTGCAGGCACACTTTCTTCATTTGCAGGCACACTTTCTTCATTTGCAGGCACACTTTCTTCATTTGCAGGCACACTTTCTTCATTTGCAGGCACACTTTCTTCATTTGCAGGCACACTTTCTTCATTTGCAGGCACACTTTCTTCATTTGCAGGCACACTTTCTTCATTTGCAGGCACACTTTCTTCATTTGCAGGCACACTTTCTTCATTTGCAGGCACACTTTCTTCATTTGCAGGCACACTTTCTTCATTTGCAGGCACACTTTCTTCATTTGCAGGCACACTTTCTTCATTTGCAGGCACACTTTCTTCATTTGCAGGCACACTTTCTTCATTTGCAGGCACACTTTCTTCATTTGCAGGCACACTTTCTTCATTTGCAGGCACACTTTCTTCATTTGCAGGCACACTTTCTTCATTTGCAGGCACACTTTCTTCATTTGCAGGCACACTTTCTTCATTTGCAGGCACACTTTCTTCATTTGCAGGCACACTTTCTTCATTTGCAGGCACACTTTCTTCATTTGCAGGCACACTTTCTTCATTTGCAGGCACACTTTCTTCATTTGCAGGCACACTTTCTTCATTTGCAGGCACACTTTCTTCATTTGCAGGCACACTTTCTTCATTTGCAGGCACACTTTCTTCATTTGCAGGCACACTTTCTTCATTTGCAGGCACACTTTCTTCATTTGCAGGCACACTTTCTTCATTTGCAGGCACACTTTCTTCATTTGCAGGCACACTTTCTTCATTTGCAGGCACACTTTCTTCATTTGCAGGCACACTTTCTTCATTTGCAGGCACACTTTCTTCATTTGCAGGCACACTTTCTTCATTTGCAGGCACACTTTCTTCATTTGCAGGCACACTTTCTTCATTTGCAGGCACACTTTCTTCATTTGCAGGCACACTTTCTTCATTTGCAGGCACACTTTCTTCATTTGCAGGCACACTTTCTTCATTTGCAGGCACACTTTCTTCATTTGCAGGCACACTTTCTTCATTTGCAGGCACACTTTCTTCATTTGCAGGCACACTTTCTTCATTTGCAGGCACACTTTCTTCATTTGCAGGCACACTTTCTTCATTTGCAGGCACACTTTCTTCATTTGCAGGCACACTTTCTTCATTTGCAGGCACACTTTCTTCATTTGCAGGCACACTTTCTTCATTTGCAGGCACACTTTCTTCATTTGCAGGCACACTTTCTTCATTTGCAGGCACACTTTCTTCATTTGCAGGCACACTTTCTTCATTTGCAGGCACACTTTCTTCATTTGCAGGCACACTTTGTTGATTTGCAGGCACACTTTCTTCATTTGCAGGCACACTTTCTTGAATTGCAGGCATACATCATGTTCCCATAAAGCACTTATCTCCCTAAGATTCTCTAATCTAACCATGACAATCACTCTTAAAGCTTCTAACAGGGTGATGATAGGCTTGTGTCTAACCTTAAGAAGGACAGAATTCCAACACTCACTGTAGCCATTTTCCACAGCCTCACATCCAGTGTGTTCCCATAAAAAGGCTCTGGACCATGATTTTGGATTTCTTTCCATTAAATACTTGTAAGCATTAGGGTTTGCTAACCTGATTTCATTCATTGCAGCTTCAAACTGTGCAAGATATGAGGACTTTGAAGCTTTCCAGAATAGATTCCTAAATTCCAGTCCACTGTATACCTTCCTGAAGTTGTCATATATGTGTCTAGCACACTGTCTGTGCTCAACTCTTGGCATTATATCTTTGACAGCCTCAATTAGACCCTAAAACAGAAAACAAGTATACTTTAATTGGTTTAACTAAAACAGAAAGCAAGTATAAAAAGATGGTATGAAACTAACCTTGTGTTGGTCTGACATCAAAGTGAGTTGGTCACCATCAGGAGAATCAAGATCATGACTGAGTAATCTTAAGAACCAGGACCAATTTTCTTTGTTTTCAACATTGACAATGGCCCAAGCTATTGGGTATACTTGATTGTTCCCATCCCTCCCCACTGCACTCAGCATCTCCCCATTACATGAACCTTTCAGAAAACATCCATCTAAAGCCACCACTCTTCTACAACCACACTTCCATCCCTCTTTCAACCCCTTCAAGCATACATAAAACCTTTGAAAGTAGCACTTCCCATCTGGATTGTTGCTCACACCTAATTGGACTGTTGATCATGGGTTTGATCTCAGCAGTGCTTCACCATATGGTCTCAACAATGCATAATGTTCCTCAAGTGTTTTTTCATACTCTGTTAATGCCCAAGTCTTTGCCTTTTTAACCTGTTGGTGTGAGACTACACACTTGTACTTCTTCATCACTAAGTCTTGAAGTGTAGACAATTTGATATCTGGTTGAGACCTTATTCTTTCAGAAAAGTGCCTTCCAATCCACTTATAGTTAATCAAAGAACCATATTTGAAGTTTCTGGCACAAGTATGTGTATCTACCAAAGTCATAATCTGAAATGACTTTTCTGTACTCATCCACCTAGCATAACACCTAAATGAGCACTTTTGTGGAGTAATTGGGAACCTCTTGTTCTTTCTCTGTTTTCCTTTTATGGGGTCTTTCAGCTTTCTACCAGGCCTTGTACCACATCTAGCTATTATGTTGTCCTTGCAAGATCTTTCAAACCAAATTGAGTATCCATTTGCCAAAGCATAATATGAAAGACATTCTCTTAACTAATCATGTCCTTCAAATAGCTGCCCAACCTAAGGTCTTCTCATCCTCCAATGAGTTGCATTGTCATAAGATGGGAATTTTGGAACCTCTGGTTCTGGTGGTTGCAATGGATCAGTGGGCAACTCATTGTTATCATCCTTAGAATTAAGTACTTGAAGAAGATCAGTAATGAACTTCTCATGCTCATCCAATGTTGCTGCCTTCACGTCCACCTTTTGTTTATGGTTATTTCCACCAAGGTCTGGTAACTGACTTGGTGTTGGAATTTTAGCAATTGAGTTACCCTTCCTAACTTCTCTTATTTCATCTTCTCCCTCACTAAGATGGTCCAAAGAAGCAACACTTTCAGCATCTGAGTCTTCATCATTTGGTACAAAATCATCATCATCAGAGTCACTTCCATCCACCATTTCATCTGCTTTACTAGTTTCACCATGCTCTGTTTTTGAATTTTCTACCTCACTCTCTGGCTCACCCTCTGGTTTTGGTTTTTCATAATATTTTCTTAAATTCGTAGAGAAATAATCAACATAATTATTAGCTGAACCATATGTCCTCATAATATCAAAGAAAACAACTGAATCTTCCTGATCTAATAATGACAACAGGTGTTCCAAACTAGAATCTTCAACACAATAGTATAGACCAGTTAAAGGATTACCAGTTTCGGTCTCAATGAAGTGCACCAACTCATCATAATCTACTTCTGGGGTAATGGTAGGCAACGTCTTGTAATCAATATAACTTAGAGGGTCATATGCGAATGCTCCATCATAAAAAATCTTTATTTTATAAACCGATCCATTCCTACATCAATATTGTAACAATCGTGATTCTTGACTCTATGATCATATGTACAATTTAACTAATTATTAAGTTAACCAATGTAGTTCAAGTGCAATTTGAGGTTCAATTGAGTGCAATGTGTTCATATGGGTTAATTTATTATTTAATTTGAGATTTATGTGCTAGCCGAGGTCATTAGTTAGTGCTAATCGATTTTTTTCATTTAGATCACATTTAATTTAACTAGTAAAAATGAATATGGATCCTATCCATGGGTTATACCCAACCCATGACCCATCCAAGATGACCCAACCCTATCCCATCTCCCCAACCTCCCAACCATTCATTCAATTCTCTTGCACTTCTCTCTCTATCTCACTAAATGCAAGACTACACTCACAACTCTCTCTCTCTCTCTAATATTAATGCACAAAAATGGTTGTTTCAAGATAGGTTTGAGTTAAATTCATCATCTTCATCATCATATCTAGCACATATCAAAAATTTGGGTTCCAAGGCACAAGAAATCTTTACATCTAGCTCAAATTCGGATTTCATCAATTCGTGATCAATATTGTAACAATCGTGATTCTTGACTCTATGATCATATGTACAATTTAACTAATTATTAAGTTAACCAATGTAGTTCAAGTGCAATTTGAGGTTCAATTGAGTGCAATGTGTTCATATGGGTTAATTTATTATTTAATTTGAGATTTATGTGCTAGCCGAGGTCATTAGTTAGTGCTAATCGATTTTTTTCATTTAGATGACATTTAATTTAACTAGTAAAAATGAATATGGATCCTATCCATGGGTTATACCCAACCCATGACCCATCCAAGATGACCCAACCCTATCCCATCTCCCCAACCTCCCAACCATTCATTCAATTCTCTTGCACTTCTCTCTCTATCTCACTAAATGCAAGACTACACTCACAACTCTCTCTCTCTCTCTAATATTAATGCACAAAAATGGTTGTTTCAAGATAGGTTTGAGTTAAATTCATCATCTTCATCATCATATCTAGCACATATCAAAAATTTGGGTTCCAAGGCACAAGAAATCTTTACATCTAGCTCAAATTCGGATTTCATCTAGCTCATTCCTACATCTGGCTCGAATGGGGGCTGTTGGGCTGGTGCAGGTCGTGCAGGTCATTTCCACCGTCCAGCACGCCTGGACCACCGTCCCAAACGGTGGCCTAGAATGCCCATTTCGACCAGACGGTAGTGTCTTCTGTTTTACGGCTGCGAGACGCTAAGCAAGACGCTAAAAACCCTAGCTACGAGCCACCGTCTAGGACGGTATTCTCCAGCGTCCAAGACGCTATGGCAGGTCTCAACCACCGTCTGGGAACCACCGTCTGGGATGGTGGTGACCACCGTCTGGGACGGTTATCCAGTTCTGGCCGGCGTGTGGGACGCCAAGGAGGGGCGTGTGGGACGGTGGTGTACATATGTCATTTTCCTGAAACTTTGTCTAGTTTCACTTCTAGTTTCCTTGGGTCAAATAGAGCATTCGAATGAGTCCTTTCTTGTCTCTTATGGCGACCTACTCGAGTCATAATAAGTGTGCAAAGTCATGGGTTCCAAATCAAAAGTCCATAGGAGTCGAATGAGAATACATTAGTATAAATATTGATGCACATATGTATATTATGATGGGCCGTGATCGATTGGCGAATAATTGACGTTCTAGCTCATTCTAAATTTGATAATTCAAGGCAAAGGTGAGTTCCGTAGTCTCCCCTCCTCTTTTAAGAGTCGGCTGAAAAGTGTATGTACGTGCATGATGACATTATTGATTGAATGCTTGGATTGATTGAATTAATTGACGTGTGACTAATTCTTCATGTTACGATTATTGTGTGTGGCTGTTTGATGTTTATTTGGATAGTTGTGCTTACATGGATGACGTTAATGCCTTTGAGAGGTTGTAGATGTGGTGGGAAGGCTGCGGGTGACCCTATATATAAGCATCTATGATTTATCAAAAGTATTAACGTAGGAAATGTATGCACATGGTGTTTCGGTAATGTGTGGACATTGTTGGTCATTTATGGACAATTTGTAATGTGTTGAGAACAATGATGGACATGACGACAGTATAAACGGGCACTTTAAGTGCTTGATGACATTATACGGGTACTTTAGATACTTGATGACACTATGGATGACATGAGGACAATTGAGGGACATTATGTATATGTTTGAAATCATAGAACATGTTAGGCACTTATTGATATCAAATGTCTCATTCTTTATGCTTGCTTATGTGTTGGATAACATAGGTTTGTGTTCTTGTTCTTTCTTTCCTACGAACTCACCAACCTAGTGTTGACATTGTTTAGTACACTTTTCAGGTAACCAAGAGAACCAAAGAGCTTGATGTGCATTGCTAGAAGTTGGACTATGACCATGATCCGTGATTCATTACCCGTTGATGGGACTTGCTTAGGATCATTAGCCATCTTTGGATGTTATTTTTGTAAACTTTTGATGGTTGTATGCTCCTTATGCTTTTGTGACTTGGTGTATTAAATGTTGGGTTCTCGGAATCCTTTTAATTTCATATAGTTTCGTTCTACGATAATTCCATCTTGTGTCATGCTTTTCGGTGCATTTCGAGCCTAGCTCGGGGTGTTACAGAATGGTGGCCCATTGCATGGTCATAGAGAATTAGGTGGATTGACCTAGACTACGGCTTAAGTAAAACTCTTCATATAGCATGCATGATTAGGAATCTTGTATGCAACGTGAACTATATGAGCATTAGAAGTGTACGCTTGGAATTCGTAGGAAGGTTCATTATATGTGATAACATGAGTACAATTGGCTTGGCGTGATCAATGTGTTGTTGGTGTAGTGGTCAAGTGCATGAGGTCAATGTGGTTACTTGAGGTCAATGAGGTCATGTGCATATTGTTGGATTGAGATGATTTGAATTGATGTTGTTTGATGATTTAGGGCAAAATAAAGTTATGGCATTAACATGATATAATATTGTGGCAACCCTAAAAGAGCCTGATCAACTATTTTATGGTCACCCGGTATTATAACAAGTTAATGACATCACGGATTGCACATGTTTGGATTAGAGTATAATAAGGAACCGATATGCTTAATGGGAGTTGGTTGGGTGGAGGGTTAGCCGCTGGTACACCCTGTATACAAACCCAATCAATAACTAGAGAGTATATCGGATTCGGATTATACTTTAAACCGCTTGTTAGTTGCTTGGTTGTATGATGTATTGATCATGAGTATGTGGTTGATGATGGACAATTATTGTGAACTTGGTATGATGGCATGATACATAACGATTCCCCTAAAACATTAGTACTTTTGCCTTAGTGTAAAGATATGATTGATGCATGATATGTCGGTATGAGAGCATTAACTATTTGTGTGACTAACATGTGAGCATTTGAGGCTAACTTTTCGAGTCGACGTGTTCCTTGTTTTATAGTAATGGTGAGACCAAGAAGAGCCGGGACTACTTATAGGAGAATTCTCAAGAACCACAACCGGAAGTTCAAGGAAGAGGTCGTGGTGGTGGTAGAGGTAGAGGTGGTGGTAGAGGTCGAGGTAGAGGTCAAGGGAGAGGTCGAGGGAGAGGCCAAGGGAGAGGTCAAGGTGGTGGTAAAGCACCAACACCCGACTTGGCAACCGCGATCGCTCAAGCGGTCACAAACATCATGCCTACCATAATTGCCCAAGTCACGGCATCCCTCCAAGCACCCAATAATACGGTTCCAAATGTTGAAGCTCAAGTGAATGTGAACAATGAAGGTGTTCAACCGGTAGTAGTGGAAGAAGAAGAGGCACCGGTAATGCATGATAACTATGTTCCAATGTTCAATCAACACGGAGTGTACCGTCAAGGGTGCACTTTCAAGGATTTCAAGAGTTGTGGAGCCCCGGAGTTTGATGGGAGTGGGGCCCCACGGCATGTATAAGGTGGCTTGAAGAGGTTGAAGCGGTGATTTCTAGGAGCCATTGTACTTATGATGATCAAGTTACCTACTCAACCGGCATGTTTAGAGGTGATGCATTGAGTTGGTGGAACAAGGAAGTGGGGGCGGGCAATGCTATACCTTGGGATCAATTCAAGATTTTGGTGAAGGAGAGATTTTGTCCACCCTATGAGCTTCAAACTCTAACATTGGAGTTCGTTCAACTCCAAATGAATGGGGCGGATTGTAAGGGGTACATTCGGCGATTCCAAGAGTTGTCAACACTTATCCCACACTTGGTGTCTCCCGAGGCTCAAGCTATTGAAAAGTTTGTTATGGGCTTGACTCCACAAGTCCGACACTTGGTGAATACTATCATGCCTACCTCCTTGACGGAAGCCATTAATCAAGCCGGTAGTGTTACCGAGGACCTACTTAGAAGCAGTGAGTTGAGCAAAGTATCATCATCAAAAAGGAAGGATGTACCGGAGTCAAGTGGGGTGAAGAAAGTGGGTAGGCTTGACCCTAAACGCCCTAATAAAGGAAAAGTGTTTGCGGCAATTGAACAGGCAAAGAAGGCTTATGTGGGTCCTCATCCACATTGTAATAGATGCTCCCGACATCATGCTCCCACCACTCCTTGTGGGACATGTCATAATTGCAATCAAATCGGTCATCTTGCTAGAGATTGTAGGGCCCCGAGAGTGGCTCCTACCCATGCGGTTCCTCTCCGAGCTTTTCCTCCTCAAGCTAACAATCAAAGGGGTCAACGGGGAGGTTGTTACGAATGTGGAAGCACCGACCATTACCGTAATACTTGCCCTCAATGGGTGGGACAAAATGTTCAAGTGGCGGTTCATCCAAATCAACTTCAAATCGCCGGTCCTAACCAAAACCGTGGCCAACAAGGCCATCAAGTGCAACCTAGGGGGAGAGCCTTTGCGGTGAATGCAAATGAAGCCCGCAATGATCCAAATGTGGTGGCAGGTACATTTCTTCTTAACGGTCATTATGCCACGGTGTTATTTGATTCCGGAGCCGATTATAGCTTCGTGTCCCATAGTTTTGTTCCTTTGATAGATGTTCATCCTTGTGCCTTAAATTATGTGCTTGATATTGAAATGGTCAATGGTGCTCTAACTAGACTTAGTCAAGTGCTTCGTGATTGTATCTTGACTTTAAACGACGTCGAGTTTTTCATTGATCTTATGCCTTTCGACATTGGAAGTTTTGACATCATTGTTGGCATGGATTGGATGAAGGCGGTAAATGCGGTCATTGATTGTGGTGAAAGGGTGGTCAAAATACCGTTGTCTAACGGTAATATTCTTAGAGTCCAAGGTGAAACATCCGATTCCTCTAGTTCTAAGGTTTTTAGTGCTACCGTCACAAAGGTAGAATTGAAAACCGTTCCTATTGTTCGTGACTTTTCCGATGTCTTTCCGGATGATCTACCGGCTCTACCCCCGTCTCGTCAACTTGACTTTCGTATCAATTTGGTCCCCGAAGCCGCGCCCGTGGCTAAAGCTCCATATAGACTTGCCTTGACGGAAATGCAAGAACTAGAATCTCAACTTAAGGAACTTCAAGAGAAAGGGTTCATTCGTCCTAGCCAATCGCCTTGGGGAGCTCCTATTTTGTTTGTGAAGAAGAAAGATGGGTCTTTTAGGATGTGTATCGACTACCGGGAATTGAACAAGCTCACGGTGAAGAACCGGTATCCACTTCCTAGAATCGACGACCTATTTGACCAATTGCAAGGTGCCAAATACTTCTCAAAGATCGATCTTCATTCGGGTTATCATCAACTTAGAGTTCATGAAGATGACATACCAAAGACGGCGTTCCGTACAAGGTATGGTCATTTTGAATTTACCGTTATGCCGTTTGGGTTGACTAATGCACCGGCGGTGTTCATGGATTTGATGAACCAGGTGTGTCGACCATACTTGGACAAGTTGGTCATTGTCTTTATTGATGACATACTTGTTTACTCAAAAACAAAGGAAGATCATGCCGAACATTTGCGCGAAGTGCTAGAATTGCTTAGAAAAGAGAAGTTGTATGCGAAATTTTCTAAGTGTGAGTTTTGGTTGGAAGAAGTTCATTTCCTTGGTCATGTGGTTAGTAAAGAAGGAATTCATCTGGATCCTAGCAAGATTGAAGCGTTCAAGAATTGGAGACGACCCGAGACACCATCCGAGATTCGTCAATTTCTTGGTTTGGCGGGTTATTATCGGAGGTTCATTGAGAATTTCTCCAAGATTGCACAACCACTTACCTTTTTAACTCAAAAAGAGAAGAAGTTTGAATGGGGCGAGAAGCAAGAAATTGACTTCCAAACTCTCAAAGACATGTTGTGTGATGCTTCTATCTTGAGTCTTCCGGATGGAATTGAAGATTTTGTAGTATATTGTGTCGCTTCGGGTCAAGGATTGGGGTGTGTGCTCATGCAACGGGGCAAGGTCATTGTTTATGCCTCCCGTCAACTTAAAGTACATGAGAAGAACTACCCCACTCATGATTTGGAATTGGGAACGGTTGTTTTCGCTTTGAAATGTTGGAGACATTACCTTTATGGCACCAAATGTGTAATCTACACCGATCATAAAAGTCTTCAACATATTTTTAATCAAAGTGAGTTGAATATGAGACAAAGAAGATGGCTCGGACTTTTTAGCGATTATGATTGTGATATTCGCTACCATCCGGACAAAGCTAATGTCGTAGCCGATGCATTGAGTAGAGAGGAAAGGGTTAAGCCGAGAAGAGTGAGAGCCATGAGCCTCACGTTGGGGCAAAGTATTCATGATCGGATCATAGAAGCACAAGTGCAAGCTACCTTACCGGAAAATTTTGGTAATGAAAGGTTAGATGACATGGAGCAACAATTCGATAGAAAAGAAGACAATGGGCTATACCTAGTTGAAAGGCTTTGGGTTCCCATTTTTGGCAATTTGAGAACATTTCTTATGAATGAAGCCCATAAGTCGGCTTATTCTGTCCATCCGGGTTCGGATAAGATGTACTTTGATTTGAAGGATTTCTATTGGTGGCCGGGCATGAAACGTGATGTGGCTAAATATGTGAGTGAGTGCCTTACTTGCTTACAAGTGAAAGCCGATCATAAGAAGCCACCCGGTTTATTGGTGCAACCGGTGACGCCGAAATGGAAATGGGAACGAATTGCAATGGACTTCATCACGAAGTTACCGAAGACAAGAAGTGGTCGTGATACCATATGGGTGATCGTGGATCGATTGACAAAGTCGGCTCACTTCTTAGCTATTCGTGAGACCGATAAGTTTGACACCCTAGCTCGTTTGTTCATTAAAGAAGTGGTGTCTAAACATGGGGTTCCGGTTTCTATCATCTTCGATAGAGATACCCGGTTTAAATCAAATTTTTGGGAAGCCTTTCAACAAGCAATGGGTACTCAACTTGACATGAGTACGACGTTTCATCCTCAAACGGATGGACAAACCGAGAGAACCATCCAAACGCTTGAAGACATGTTGAGGGCTTGTGCAATTGAATTTGGTGGAAGCTGGGAAGATCACTTACCGTTAGTTGAGTTCTCGTATAATAATAGCTATCATGCGAGTATTCAAATGGCACCATTTAGGGCACTTTATGGTAGAAAGTGTCGTTCTCCACTCGCTTGGGCGGAGATTGGTGAAAGCCAACTCATTGGGCCGGAAATAGTGGTTGAGACAACAAAAGTGATTTCTCAAATTAAGAAGAGGTTACAATTGGCCCGTAAAAGACAAAAGAAATACACCGATGTGAGGCGTAGACCATTGGAGTTCAATGTTGGTGATCATGTGCTTTTAAAAGTCTCCCCGTGGAAAGGTGTTGTTCGTTTTGTAAAGAGAGGCAAGCTTGGACCAAGGAACATTGGACCCTTTGAGATCATTGAACGAGTGGGCAAAGTAGCATACCGATTGAAATTACCTCAAGAACTTAGTGGAGTACATGACGTGTTCCATATTTGTAACTTAAGGAAGTGTTTGGCGGATCCTACACTACATGTGCCTATGAACGAGATTCAAGTGGACAAGAAGCTCAACTTTGTTGAAGAGCCGGTAGAAATAATGGAACGTGAGGTCAAGAAATTGAAGAACAAACGTTATACGATAGTCAAAGTCCGATGGCATGCTAGGCGCGGAGCCGAATTCACCTGGGAGCGGGAAGACTTTATGAAGTCTAAATACCCGCATTTGTTTAGTGATTATAGTTCTATCGAAATTTTGGGACGAAATTCCCTTAACGGGGGAATGATGTAACAATCGTGATTCTTAACTCTATGATCATATGTACAAATTAACTAATTATTAAGTTAACCAATGTTGTTCAAGTGCAATCTGAGGTTCAATTGAGTGCAATGTGTTCATATGGGTCAATTTATTATTTAATTTGAGATTTATGTGCTAGTCGAGGTCATTAGTTAGTGCTAATCGATTTTTTTCATTTAGATGACATTTAATTTAACTAGTAAAAATGAATATGGATCCTATCCATGGGTTATACCCAACCCATGACCCATCCAAGATGACCCAACCCTATCCCATCTCCCCAACCTCCCAACCATTCATTCAATTCTCTTGCACTTCTCTCTCTATCTCACTAAATGCAAGACTACACTCACAACTCTCTCTCTCTCTAAATTTAATGCACAAAAAGGGTTGTTTCAAGTTAGGTTTGAGTTAAATTCATCATCATATCTAGCACATATCAAAAATTTGGGTTCCAAGGCACAAGAAATCTTTACATCTAGCTCAAATTCGGATTTCATCAATTGTGGGAGTTTTGGTAAGTCAAATTCAACTCAAGTTTATCAATTCAAGTAATTAAACATGTCTTTCAACTAAATCTAAACACTCTTGGCCCTTTTAGCTTCAAAAACCGAAATTAGGGTTTCAAAGTCTTTAATTTAAGTCAAAATCATTTTTGGGACAAAAGTGATGCCATGAAATGAAATTATTGAGTGGGTTATGTTCAAACAAGTTAGTTATGAATAAAAACGGGTCAATGAACTTCTCAAACCGATTTCTAAGCCAAAAACTTGATCTTGGGTCGATTTAGGGTTACAAATGGGTCAAGATCGAATTAAGCATGTAAATGGGTTAAAGGGTTGGATTTGAATGATGAAACATGTTTAATTATGCCTAATTTTGTCTAACTATGCTTAAAAATGGGTCTTGGAGCTGTGCAAATCGATTTCATGGTCTAGATGTCAAGAATTTAGGGTTTTGGGTGGTGTTTGGCTCGAATGGGGGCTGTTGGGCTGGTGCAGGTCGTGCAGGTCATTTCCACCGTCCAGCACGCCTAGACCACCGTCCCAGACGGTGGCCTAGAATGCCCATTTCGACCAGACGGTAGTGTCTTCTGTTTTACGGCTGCGAGACGCTAAGCAAGACGTTAAAAACCCTAGCTACGAGCCACCGTCTAGGACGGTATTCTCCAGCGTCCAAGACGCTATGGCAGGTCTCAACCACCGTCTGGGATGGTGGTGACCACCGTCTGGGACGGTTATCCAGTTCTGGATGGAGGTCTCAACCACCGTCTGGGATGGTGGTGACCACCGTCTGGGACGGTTATCCAGTTCTGGCCGGCGTGTGGGACGCCAAGGAGGGGCGTGTGGGACGGTGGTGTACATATGTCATTTTCCTGAAACTTTGTCTAGTTTCACTTCTAGTTTCCTTGGGTCAAATAGAGCATTCGAATGAGTCCTTTCTTGTCTCTTATGGCGACCTACTCGAGTCATAATAAGTGTGCAAAGTCATGGGTTCCAAATCAAAAGTCCATAGGAGTCGAATGAGAATACATTAGTATAAATATTGATGCACATATGTATATTATGATGGGCCGTGATCGATTGGCGAATAATTGACGTTCTAGCTCATTCTAAATTTGATAATTCAAGGCAAAGGTGAGTTCCGTAGTCTCCCCTCCTCTTTTAAGAGTCGGGCTGAAAAGTGTATGTACGTGCATGATGACATTATTGATTGAATGATTGGATTGATTGAATTAATTGACGTGTGACTAATTGTTCGTGTTACGATTATTGTGTGTGGCTGTTTGATGTTTATTAGGATAGATGTGCTTACATGGATGACGTTAATGCCTTTGAGAGGTTGTAGATGTGGTGGGAAGGCTGCGGGTGACCCTATATATAAGCATCTATGATTTATCAAAAGTATTAATGTAGGAAATGTATGCACATGGTGTTTCGGTAATGTGTGGACATTGTTGGTCATTTATGGACAATTTGTAATGTGTTGAGAACAATGATGGACATGATGGACATGACGATAATATAAACGGGCACTTTAAGTGCTTGATGACATTATACGGGTACTTTAGATACTTGATGACACTATGGATGACATGAGGACAATTGAGGGACATTATGTATATGTGTGAAATCATAGAACATGTTAGGCACTTATTGATATCAAATGTCTCATTCTTTATGCTTGCTTATGTGTTGGATGACATAGGTATGTGTTCTTGTTCTTTCTTTCCTACGAACTCACCAACCTAGTGTTGACATTGTTTAGTACACTTTTCAGGTAACCAAGAGAACCCAAGAGCTTGATGTGCATTGCTAGAAGTTGGACTATGACCATGGATCCGTGATTCATTACCCGTTGATGGGACTTGCTTAGGATCATTAGCCATCTTTGGATGTTATTTTTGTAAACTTTTGATGGTTGTATGCTCCTTATGCTTTTGTGACTTGGTGTATTAAATGTTGGGTTCTCGGAATCCTTTTAATTTCATATAGTTTCGTTCTACGATAATTCCATCTTGTGTCATGCTTTCGGTGCATTTCGAGCCTAGCTCGGGGTGTTACAAATATACAATATAATTGAAGTTCAGGTTCATTAATATATAATTGAAGTTCAGGTTCATTAATATATAATTGAAGTTCAGAAACAAAAAATAATAAAAATAAAAATTTTAAAAAAACCCAGATTAATGCTTCGATTACTCCGGATATGAAGGAATCATGTATAAAATCCATGAAAATATGATATAATATGGATATACTGACATTACATACCTTTGATTTCAAGAAAACATGAAGTAATGGCTATTACATCAACGACGAGGCACACGGATTTAGGGTTTTATTTTAGAGTTTTTTTAAGAAGGTGGTGATCTGGTAGGTGGGATGAATCCCAATGTGTGTGTATGTATATATTTCAGTTATACATCCAATCTATATAATAACGATCCCGATATTTAATTGGTTAAAAAAAGCCACGTAATAAAATATTAGTGACACGTATGGTCAAACTGGGTCAAAGTTCAATAAAAATAAAATGGTGACCGGAAACTGGTTGTAAAGCCGGTAACATACATTTATGTGACAAAATAACGAGTTCATTGCATAACATAAACACTCGAGTAAATCATTGCATAACATAGACATTCGGTGATAGTTAATTACATCCCTAGACACTAATCCCTTTAAAATATGTCCATTAACCTTTTACATCAATTATCTACATCACTCGACGCTGTCTCTATCACCAACAGTCGTTCCCACCACGACACTGTCGCCGCTACGAACACCGTCGCATTATATAGGTACCGTGCTAGTGCAAATTAATTAAATAGTTTGATTCATCCATCATTTTTATATTAACTAAGAAACTCTGAAAACTTAATTACTGATTCTTTAAACAATTACACCAAAAGGTATAGAGTGACCGATAAAATTCATCTATATCTCTTGTGATAGGAATGTGTGTGCTTTTCATCAGCTGAAGTTGTCGGAAACCAACCTTTTAGAAAACACATATACCTTCTCCATCTGAGGTAGGCTCTATACATGTGGATAATTTCAGTCTCAAACTTGTTACTTGTTTTTAAAAAGTTTGGTAGATCAATCACAACTAATAATATGCTTTTCATTAATTTTAAAAGTTTCCAAACGTGTGGGTATGCCCGTATGTATGGGCAAATTGTAAAAAAATGAAAATATACAAAGAATAACCTATATGCTCCAAGTAACATTTTAACTCTTCAATAAATCATTTCACTTTTTTTTTCTTCCACTTTTCAGTTTTTGATAAGACCAATATGTCTTTAATCATTTCATGTTCATCACATCCCACCCATTAATCTACCAAAAATATCCTAAACAATTTTCACCCACACCCATAAAATAACTACACTATTCCTTTTAAATCAAAAATTTTTACATTAATAATCACTCCACCACGGTCGCCACCCCGCCGCCATCGAATCCGCTATCACCCGTTGTCGCCACCACCACACGTTGTCGCTACCGCAAATCCGCCGCATCGTGCGGATATACGTCTGGTTTAACTTAATTGCTTTCAAAGTAAATGCAAGATTATATGCGTGTGATTAAAATAGTCGACGGATTCGAAATATTAATTATAACATAAATTTGCATCGGAAGCACCTAACTTGTATGTTATTGGAAGCATACAAGTAATTTCCATATAAAATGTACAATTCCATTTCTTTTACTTCATAAAAGTGGTGATCTTAACTACATAAAAATTAAGAGAGTCATCAATGAGTCTGAAATAAACAAAAGGTATAATGTGACTCAAAATTAACATGTTTTAATGGATGTTTGATTTTAACTTAATACACAAGAATTATTTATTTTTGGTTGTATATTGTTAATCGATATAGTGACATTTTATTATTATATATATACTAAAAAGTTATATGATTGTACAAGTGTTTTATGCGTAGAATGTACAAGTTCTTATAGCACATAATAATTTTTACTAATTTTCATTTTAACCTCTTAAGATTTCTATCTTTTAACTTTTATCCTATATCAAAGTTTTCGTTTTCATTTTTTTGACACTAAATTTTTAGGTTATCATATTTTCATCAAACAACTTTCACATGGTTACGGTTTTACTTTAAATACAAGTGTTTTATGTGTGAAATGTATAAGTTCTTATATCACATAATAATTTTTACCAAATTTCATTTTAAACCCTTAAAATTTCTATCTTTTAACTTTTGCTCTATATCAAAGTTTTCATTTTCATTTTCTTGACACTAAATTTTTGAGGTATCATGTTTTCATCAAACAACTTTCACACGGTTACGGTTTTACTTTTAAACATTTGGTTTTGATTATTTTCATCTGTCTTTATATATATATAACGTTTTTAATATATAATAACTTTCAGTATCGTTAAGTCTTACGTTCATATAACATTCTAAGCATTAGTATAGTTATTGTTTATGTTTTTATACAAAAAGCCTGTACAAATTTATAAGTTTTTTATGCATGAAATGTACAAGTTCTTATAGCACATAATAATTTTTATCAATTTTCATTTTAACCCCTTAAAGTTCTATCTTTTAACTTTTGCCCTACATCAAAGTTTTCGTTTTCATTTTCTTGACACTAAACTTTTGGATTTTCATCATACAACTTTCACACAGTTACGGTTTACTTTTAAACATTTGGTTTGACTATTTTTCATCTGTCTTTTTATATAAATAACGTTTTTAATATATAGTAATTTTCATCATCGTTACGTCTTACATTCATGTAGAATTTAAAACATTAATATAGTTATTTTTTATGTTTTTACACATCTTATTATTCTTTTACACTTCTTATATTCTTTTACACTTTTTATAGTTATTGCTACATGTTTAGTTGTGTTTTTAAAAATTTGGATTCGAATATTTGATATAGATTTTGGTCTAAAACTTTGTCGTGTATAAATCGTATTCCGCGGCAACGTGCGGGTACAACAACCAGTTTAACACTAAATAGTTGAGCGAACAAAGATTTTTTTTTCCCCCTAAGAAAGGAAATATAATTCAAAATTATGGTCCGGCACTCTGGCTCACAAAATGGGCTTTGAAGTGGGCTAAAGTCAATATAAATTATTTTTCTATTTCTAAAGAGAAATAATTTGTCGAATTTGAAATGAAATAAAAGAAGTAAAGAACGAATATATCCCGCCTAACAAATTCAAATCCAAAAACACCCCCAAAATTTTTAGCACCCTCAAAATCAGATCCATCCAACTCTGAAATAATAATTAATCAAAAGTTGAAGAAAATGGAGAAAATATGTGTAGCAGTTAGAGTCAGACCACCTGTTATTGTTAGATCAGAAAATTCTGCTGATAACAACAACAATCAGTGTCAATGGAAAGTTGAAGATAATCGAATTTCGCTTCATCGCTCTCTTACCGGAACCCCTCTTCCCCCTTCTCTTTCCTATACTTTCGGTTCGGTTCTGTTCCCCCCTTTTTATTGAACCTTTTTTTTTATATTATTGTTATCATTTTTATTTATTAATTGTGTATGTTATATATATGTATATGTATAGATCATGTTTTCGATCAAGATTGTTCGAATGCTAGCGTTTATGACCATCTTACAAAGGATATTATTCATGCCGTTGTTGACGGATTTAATGGTAAGCCCAAATACCCTCTTGTTAATTTTTTGAAAAGTTGATTACTTTATGTTTAAATTGGGACAAAAGGGTCTGAATTGCACATTGAAATAGCTTAGGTTATACGTAAATCGAAGTTTTTTCTCTTTTTTTATTCTTGAGTTATGTCGTTGATTGATAAGATGAGATGTAGCGGTTGAACAATAGTTTGAAAAGATCTAGACCCTTTATGCCCCTTTACGTTTTGGATCGTTTTTGTAGACAGTTATGAGCTAAAAATGTTTCATTTATAATCACTCTGATTATGCAAGTTAGGCCAGAAGCTAAAAATTGTGCTATGTGTAGGTACGGCGTTTGCATATGGGCAAACAAGTAGTGGGAAAACGTTTACTATGAATGGGTCAGAAAATGATCCCGGAATTATTCAAAGGGCTGTCAAAGATATTTTTGCTAAGACAAGCATGGTATTTTATAGCACCTTTTAGGTTTTATATATTATAGTAATGTTAAAAGATTGTGTGTGTTTCTAAAATATAAGAAATGGTTTGCAGTCGATTGATAGGGAGTTTCTCATTCGGGTTTCATACATGGAGATATATAATGAAGAAATTAATGACCTTTTTTCTGTTGAGAACCAAAAACTGCAGATTCATGAAAGCTTGGAGGTGTGTGAGGATACATACGACATTTTTAGTAATTTGATACAGAGTATTATAATATGAATGCTCTTTTACTGAAATTCGTTGTTTTCCAGCGTGGAATATTTGTTGCAGGCCTTAGGGAGGAAATTGTTAATAGTGCTGAGCAAGTACTGCAGCTTATTGAAATGGGGGAAGGTTTAAGACTAATTTTGAGATGTTTTTTATATGTGTGAATGTGTCTATGTATGTAATTATTTATGCCAGCATGTGTGATGATCTGATCCGAAACTGCTTCTTCCAGTTAACCGTCATTTTGGTGAGACTAATATGAATGTCAGAAGTAGTAGATCCCACACTATCTTTCGAATGGTATGTTGGGCTTCCGTGGAAGTATTATGATGCTAGTAATATAAAAGTTTATATATATATTATTGTTATATCGTTAGAATCCGTATTAATAGTGTTACATGTATATCAGGTGATTGAGAGCAAAGGGAAAGAGTCAAGTGCTACCGATTATTCAACTTTCGATGATGCTATTCGTGTTTCTGTCTTGGTTTGTAACTTTCTGTATTCACACCGACTTCTTAATATATTTATTTGGAATCTTTAGTAAATTTTATTATATCATGAGTTGCTCCTTCTCTATCTGGAATTAGAATTTGGTGGATTTAGCTGGATCTGAAAGGATTGCCAAAACTGGAGCTGGTGGAGTTAGATTGAAGGAAGGAAAGTTCATCAATAAAAGTTTAATGATTCTTGGAAATGTCATTAACAAATTGAGTGATGGTGCAAAGCAAAGGTATTTCTTGATATCTACTTGATTAACCAATTATGTATAACTGAAATGTTGAATTAAATGATTGCATTGTTTTTGCAGGGCACATATTCCCTATCGAGATAGTAAGCTCACCCGTATTCTTCAACCTGCCCTTGGTGGCAATGCAAAAACTTCAATTATATGTACCGTAGCACCCGAGGAGGTAGTACAACATATGGTGTTTTTCTTCTGCTATTCACCACGTCTGATGCACATGTTAATTATTTTTATTAACTGGTTTATATAGGTTCATATAGAAGAAACAAAAGGAACCCTTCAATTTGCCAGCAGAGCTAAACGTATTACCAACTGTGTTCAAGTAAATGAGGTATGCTTTATATTAAAATTCTCCTCTTATGTTGATTTGTATATATTTAAGTTATCATAGTTGGCATAGTTTTTATTTCTCTCCAGATTCTTACAGATGCTGCGTTGCTAAAGCGACAAAAGATTGAGATAGAGGAATTACGCAAGAAACTTGAGGTGAACTATACAAGTTGAGGTTGTGTCGGTGTCGCCAAGATTGGGACTAAAATTTTTGTTGATTTACTTTGTTAGGGATCTCACGCCGGGGTTCTGGAGCAAGAAATCTTGAATTTGAGAAATGATATGCTCAAGGTACCCTACGTGTATCATGCACTTAGTCACTCATCATCTTATTATACAAAAAATAGAAAACCAGTCACCAATTATAGAAATATTGCTTTATGTTTGGTTTTCAATGGTCTTTTCCATTTATCAGTATGAACTGGAGCGTGAAAAGCTTTCCATGGAATTGGAGGAGGAGCGAAAATCACGCAGGGAAGGAGTTTCAGCACAGGCAAGTTTATAAAAACTACACTAAAACTTCTTTCTTCTATGTATTTTTTTTTTACTTTCTCTCTTCTATACCAACAAATACCATCTTTTATATATGGCTGATATTTAAATTGGTTTTAGGGTAGCAATTCTATGAGAGAAAATCTGAGAGAAGAAGTGAGTGACACTTGTAGCACACAGCAAGGAGATGCTTTTAGTACCCCTACTTATAAACCGGTTGCAAATGCATTTGTTGCTAAACGATCTTACCGCTCTAGAACACCTGATTTTAGCCCTCTTCCAGATGAATTTGGTGATGTTGCTGATGAAGATACATGGTTCAAGATGAACAAAGGCTTCATTGCTGACCTTGATTCGATTGGTATGACACCTGCAAAGCAAGTTTCTTCAGTTCCACCAATTGATGAAATTTCTGTAAGTGTAACTTATAATTTTATTGTTTTGGTGTTGTATTATGACATATGTTAGGATGTAATAAATAATCAATCCTGTTATGATAAGCTACAATCTTCATTGACAGGATTTGCAAGCTGACTGTTATAAAGAAGAAGTCCAGAATCTTCGAAAGCAATTGCAGCAAGCTATTGATGAAAAAACAGACTTTGAGGTAAGTTTCTTGTGATTTTATCATATCATTTTCTATATCTTGTAATTATAACATTATGGCATGATCCTTTTGTTTGTTCTCTTATGCATAACAAGTATATATAATGTCTGCACTTAAGTGTATAGTTATAGTTATCTACCTTATAGCATTTGCATTAAATTACCTGCAGAAACAACACAAAGAACAACTAGTTCTGAACAACCACCTAATGGAAGAGATATCAAGACTTAAAAAAGAAGTTACAGTGATCCAGGAAATTCCTCAGAAGTTGAATGAGTCCTTGGCTAATTGCAAAGCCGTAAATGAAGATATAGTCTCTGCTTTTCAGGTACAATGCATGCTTTTGTGCCAGTAAAAAAGCAACGATAAAAACAATGCATCTACGCTTGTCTTAAGTCAATTGTGTAATATTAAACTGCTCAAAGAATCTAATCAGAAATTATTTTGATGACTTGAAAAAACAGAGTTTTGTAGTAGATGAGAAGTCCCCGACTTCAAAATTGTTTTCAAGCACAAGTGATATTTTTTCGTCACTTATATCAACTTTTGAAGCACATGTCTCTATGGCCATGGATACGTTTAGAAGCGCAACCGGTAACAATGAAGAACATAAAGCGGTTGCTTTGGAGAAACAGAGCATCTCAACAAGAAAATCACCTACTCTAGATAAGGTAGCTGCCTGGACAAAATTATCAAGAAGTTACATGCCCATTTTGATATTATTCGTCATCTTAATCTTGAGTAGTTATCTCGTCTAGTTCAGGTATCTCATATTCTAATTATTTGCTTAGCTCTATAATCCCATATACAAATTATAATTAATAAATGAACAATGAACTTTACTGCCAAACGGTTGTCTACATTAGGAAATTAGCAATCCATTTTTTCAACTCAATGGTTAAAATTCAAATCTCAGGCTTCTACATTTTCATCTTAATGGATCTCTCCAGTTTTTTAAAATGGGAGCTAGGTAATCGAATGATCTTCGAACTTACATGCATTGCATCAGTTTCTGCATAGAACAAACCCTTTAGGCTGTTGCATGTGTACCTTAATCATATTCTGTATGTGAACTCTTTATATCATTTTGGTGATCTTAAGCACAATTTGTGGATAATTTTAGGACTTCAATCTGGGAGAACAAGTTGCTTCATGGAAGGCTGAAATGATTGATGAAATAAAAATGATTAAGGAAAGATATGAGAGGCTGGAGCAAGAGTTGATTATGAAGAACCACCTTCTTGAAGGTTCTAAAGAAATAATTCATAGTCTCGAAAAAGAGTCTCAACTATTATTAGAAGAGAGAGATGACTTACTCCAGACTGCATCTGATGCATCAAAAAGAGTTGCATCATTAACTCAGGAAAATGAGAAGGTTTTGCAAGATTTGAGCTCTGAAATTCAGAGGAGGAAAGATCTTGAAACACAAATCAAACAGTTTAGCATTGCTTTTGCTTCCCGTCAAAGGTCACTCATGTCATTCCATAGCGAGTTCAAATCTAAACTCGACCACTTGAAAGCTCAAAGTCCAGTTCTAGGAACCAAGTCTATTGGATGTTGAAGATCCAAGTTCTGAAACTTTCTCTCATTGATGTAGTCAGTTTATTTTTATTTTCCATATCTCTACCTTTGTTGATGTATTTAGATGTTATCAGAGGTCTGGTTCATGCTTAATGAATCAAAGATCTCTGATCAGTTGTGACATTATTTAATTTTGTGATTGAAAACAAAGATATTGCCTATTCTCCAATGTTTCAAGTTAAAGACATTTCTTATGGGGTAATGATTCCTCCTCCAAAACCACTTTTGTAATTCCCATAATTGAGTTTGAAGACTTAATTTGTTTATTTTTGTTGAACAAGACCCTTGTACTTGATTGTTTTTCATACAGTGATTTGGAACATGTGCATTAGTGCATACCCTTACCAAGGTTTCATCTTTGTGGTTATTCTTTACTAT
Organism: Erigeron breviscapus; assembly: GCA_034093135.1. Lineage (NCBI taxonomy): Eukaryota > Viridiplantae > Streptophyta > Magnoliopsida > Asterales > Asteraceae > Erigeron > Erigeron breviscapus. The sequence continues at coordinate 94,869,409 of CM067175.1, forward strand.
CCCTAAGTTTAGAAAGAAAAAAAAATAAAAATTGATGTATAAAGGTTAAGCAATACTTGAATAAAAGACCAATTTATGATAGCTCAAGTGGTACCCACGCCTCCAAAACGCATGAAGTTACCGGAGGGACTTTTAAGAATAAGGAGGTCTTGGGTTCAAGTCTTGCTTCCAGCATGCTCCACTAGCTCAAGAGAGTTGTATGGAGCTAGTCTTTGTCGGGTAGACAATGGTTGGTCTAAACTTTTCTCGGAATACTTGATTAAAAGTCATGAAGGAAACATGGTTCAATCTTCTTGTCAGAATGAAATATCTGATTATCGTGTTAATTATAATTGTATTAGAGTAATTCGCAGGTTGATCTTCTAATTCATTTAAACAGGAACACCAAGTGATTTCAAAAAAAGATTGAAGACATGTCATGCCTTGCTGAAATGGAATGTAGTGAACATGATACAATATTAATAGAACAACACAACCAAAGATTGTTCCACCGCATGTTGATAAATTAATCGTTGATCCATTTGTTGCTAACCTCCCTACCAGCAGTACAACCCAAATTGTATCTCGCATCCATTGTATTTGTGTTCAATTAGGTGTAGCAAGTTTATATTTCATTAAACTTATTTCCATACTACACCTTAAAATTCTTTGAAATTCAAAGTTCAATATTAAAAATTATACTGTGTGTTGTATTATTTGTTGTTGTATATGGAGCATGACCAAGATAATAAATTGTGCAAGTACAAAGTAATTAAAAGAAATGGTGCCAAAACCCAAAAAAATTAAATGGAAGTATCTATTGAATTTGTGTATCCGGCATAACCAAACAAAAATGGGAATCAAGTAAAGCCGGCTAATTGATACTTTCCATGTATAGTTTATTCCTGTATTGATATTCACTTTATTTTCATCACATTTCACCCAAGATAGTTAAACTAATTAAGGTTCATTCAATGAAGTCACCTTTTAAGGGTGCCATTTTGAAGGGAAAAGTAGGATTGTTGACTGGTGGTGGATCAGGAATCGGGTATGAAATCGCTGCTGAGTTGGGTAAACATGGAGCTTCCATCGTGATCATGGGTCGTCGCAAACATGTCCTTGACTCGGCTGTTTCTGCATTACGTTCCCTTGGCATTCACGTAAACATACATTGCTTCACTGTTGCTTACACACATACACAAATATATTATTTGAGTTCTTAGATATATATTTACAAATATTTTTAGGCTATCGGAGTTGAAGGAGATGTTCGGAAAAAAGAGGATGCAGTTCGAGTTATAGATGCAACGATTAAACAGTTTGGCAAGCTTGATATCCTTGTAAATGCCGCCGCTGGAAACTTTCTTGTGCCTTCTGAAGATTTATCTCCTAATGGTTTCCGAACAGGTTTATAATCCATTTATATTAACCAAAACAGCAGAAGTAATTTGACATGCTGAAGTCATGTAACATGTTGAGATAAATAGTACAGTATTTGTCATATATTCAGTTTTGGAACACTTTCTAAAAGAAACATATCATATATCTGTTTTAAATAACTATTTTACTGTCAAAAATTGTATCAAAACGTTACATGATGATCAGTTAGCCTGTAAAGAGTTGACGACGAGACCTTAAAATTGTCGCATCCAAAAAATTGATGCGGCCTTAAAATGATACGATTTTGAAAGTAAAGTTGGTGATTTGCAGTGATGGATATAGATGCAGTGGGGACATTCACAATGTGTCATGTAGCACTTCCATATCTAAAGAAAGGAGGAATAATCATAAACATAAGTGCAACTTTGCATTTAACAGCAACTTGGTATCAAATTCATGCCTCTGCTGCAAAGGTTTCACAATTTACCCATAAACTTATATATTACCTTTTTACTGATATATAAAACTTACTGCAGTAGTTTTTACTAGTATATCCTGTTTGTTAATGGGGTAACTACAGGCAGCTGTAGATAGCCTTACAAGAAGCCTAGCATTAGAATGGGGAACGGATTATGGTATTAGAGTCAATGGGATTGCACCAGGTCCAATTGATGACACTACAGGTGCTTCGAAGCTCATAACAGAGGAAGTCAATCTCAAGAAACAACATGATTCTGCTTTGTATAGAATGGGTGAGAAATGGGATATTGCCATGGCCGCTCTATATCTCGCGTCTGATGCAGGTCAGTTGGTTTAAATATACCAGAGCAGAATTTCAACCTAAGTAATGCCACCTGACCAAAAGCCCTATTGTTCATATTTTTTGCAGCCGTAAAAACCTAAAACACATCTAAACACTGATTCTAAGACCTAGTTTAGTCGATTATCAGATTATGAAACATATTTAAAATCGAATAGTAGGTTTAAACACTTCCTTAGTTTGGCACTACTTTTCTATCAATAAGTTCATACTAACTGGAATTGTCACCAAGATTATCATATTTAGCGTCACATCTAAAAAGTTTCATAATTACTGTTCAAAGGTAAATATGTGAACGGAGTAACATTGGTTGTTGATGGAGGAATATGGTTGAGCAGCCCTAGACATATGTCAAAAGACGAAGTAAAACAACTTTCAAAGACGGTAGAGAAAAGGTCTAGAGATGCCCCAGTTGGTGTTCCAAAAAGCAACCTTTGATCCCATGCTTTTTTACAGGTGAAATTTATAAAATTTAAAGCCATTTTGGAAACTAATAATTCCTTGCGGGAGTTCTATTTCCGACTAAAACTATCTCATTTCTTGTTAACCATATAGTCGATATCGTGAATCTACATGTAATTCATTGTGCGGTTGTACTTCAGAAATCTTCATATGAAATACCACTTTAGTTACTTACCTTACAGCAGTAGTATTTGTATAAGCTTTTTATCAAGCTACCTGGAATTTTATGTACTTATACTTGGTCTTCCAGAAAAGTAATTCTTCAATACCCCTAGGCATCAAGGAAATTTCATGATACTTCAGGTGTTAGGAAGGTACGTAGGCATAGGCATGAGTGTGGGACTAGTACAGGTCCCGGAATTCACCAAAACATGTGACCGATCCCGTCCCATATGATCCGGGACGGGGATATCGGCACCAAATCCCAACAAGTCCTAATTAAAACAAATAGCTCTCTCACTGAACAAATCTGGTGTCTGCAAACAGTGTTTAAAAACGACTACCAAAAGGTAACAATATGAAAGAGTTATTATACATTTCGTATTATGTCAAGTAGTGCACCATCTGATGTCTGCAAACATATTGAAATTCACTGATTTCTACCATAGATATATAAGAAAAAGCTATTCTCAAATGATGTTCTTCTTGTAATTAAAGAATAACATCAGTTTCCGAGCCAAGTTTCCAAGGTCACATTGGTTGTGCTTTTGTGATTTGTCAAGTCTGTCTTAATTTTATTTTCCTTTTCAATGTCCAGAAGAACTAAACATGTTACCCCTGAAGGTCATAAGCAACATTACTAGGCGAAATTAAGAACCTTCGTAATTTTGGTGATTGCCATTTGGTGTTCAAGTTCATAAGCAACATTACTAGACGAAAGTTAATATTAAGGGATCCTTTTAGGTTTCACCATTTTAGTGACAGGGGAATGTTCTTGTGGTGACTTTTGGTGGTAAGGTGATTTTGATATAGGTGTTCCTTTTGCTGTTAACTCAGGTCAAACTTATTTGGGGTTGAAAGGCAAGACTAATGATGATTAGTTGATTACGTATAGTAATATTCTATAATGCTGAAATTAGTTTTCTTGCATATTTTTATGTATTCTATATCTACTTCTAACAGCTTTCCCATCACAGTCCTGAGTCCACTAGAGGTTACAAAATAAGGAGGTCCGCTAACAGGTCAAATGGAAGTTTTATGCATTCAAAAGGGTAATTATTGACCCATATGACCTGTTTCCTTTTAAGCTAGTTTTTTCGTTTAAATTTATGCGTTAGAGTTTATATTGTCACCTCTAAGGCACACAAGTTCAGTTCAACCCGTTAGTAATTTACGCATTTTAAATGAAATCATAACTAAATAAGAACTTTATCCTGATGCAACACATAGACAATATAAACCTTATCTTTATCAGTTCATCTATAACATATTCGTGGAACCATTTAAGTGTGTTTCCTTAGTAGCCTAGCCGGACCTACCCAAAATGTGAGCACTGAACAGGACATGTTTAACTTTTAACTTCAATACGCTCTGACGTGTTACTCAAATCGCGCATCCTACACAAGTTGAAACCTCCACGGATTTCATTTATTTGGTCATATGATTCTTTGCAATTCTCACTTTCAATACACACGTCTAAAGTCTAAACGCCAATTGAGTAACAATAGTCAATTTTCTGCTTAAGCTAGAAAACTTCAGCAAGCTATTATGATATTCCATAGATCATTAAGCTTCATTGATAACTCAATGAGGTTGCCTTTAGTTTTCTACCAAATTCTTGAACGCCCTAAAACACATACTTTAATAAGTTTATGTGTTGCATAGCATGCATTAGTTTCTTCCACAACATACATGGGACAAAGATCAAATTAGATTTCGGTTGCAGCTACAGGAGTCAGTACTATTCTAACACGTACTAAACTAAACAAGGGTACAACAACACAAGCCTATTCAAACAAACAAAATGGTCAACAAACAATAACTATGAGTATTTTTAACCGGTGGCTTAGATTTGCATTTATTACTAATGATCATATAAAAAAATACAAAGCATAAAGGAATAACAACTAGTCAATCCTCTTCAGATGAAGCAATGACTATTATTCCTAACATAGAAACATAATAAAAGTCTTACTCATAAGTCATAACAAAGTATTCCAGATTTACATACCGAAATCTAACTATATCTTTTTCCAATTCTTGATACACAATAAACGTACAACAACACAAGCCTATTCAAACAAACAAAATGGTCAACAAACAATAACTATGAGTATTTTTAACCGGTGGCTTAGATTTGCATTTATTACTAATGATCATATAAAAAAATACAAAGCATAAAGGAATAACAACTAGTCAATCCTCTTCAGATGAAGCAATGACTATTATTCCTAACATAGAAACATAATAAAAGTCTTACTCATAAGTCATAACAAAGTATTCCAGATTTACATACCGAAATCTAACTATATCTTTTTCCAATTCTTGATACACAATAAACGTAGAAACAAACAACAAGCCTATTCAAACAAACAAAATGGTCAACAAACAATAACTATGAGTATTTTTAACCGGTGGCTTAGATTTGCATTTATTACTAATGATCATATAAAAAAATACAAAGCATAAAGGAATAACAACTAGTCAATCCTCTTCAGATGAAGCAATGACTATTATTCCTAACATAGAAACATAATAAAAGTCTTACTCATAAGTCATAACAAAGTATTCCAGATTTACATACCGAAATCTAACTATATCTTTTTCCAATTCTTGATACACAATAAACAAGGGTACAACAACACAAGCCTATTCAAACAAACAAAATGGTCAACAAACAATAACTATGAGTATTTTTAACCGGTGGCTTAGATTTGCATTTATTACTAATGATCATATAAAAAAATACAAAGCATAAAGGAATAACAACTAGTCAATCCTCTTCAGATGAAGCAATGACTATTATTCCTAACATAGAAACATAATAAAAGTCTTACTCATAAGTCATAACAAAGTATTCCAGATTTACATACCGAAATCTAACTATATCTTTTTCCAATTCTTGATACACAATAAACGTAGAAACAAACAACAAGCCTAGTATAGTGTTGGTACCGTAGCAGTAGACGACGTTGCATCCGTATTATCATCATTCCAAGCTTTCCAACTGAATGCTGCTTTTAAGAGGCACGTATTCACCAAGATAACCACCCAAATGATCATACAACGCATTCTTATCGATACCCTGATGATGATAGCTTTTACAAACGTAATAAAACACACTTTGAACCAACAAACCAACCAAATTAACAATCACAAGTACCCCAACTAAAAACCCGCCAACAATAATCCGCGAAAAAACCCCGTAATAGTACTCCCCACCGTGAACAACAATCGCACCAAACAACCCGTTAATCGCCCCACAAATCACAAAATAAACCAAAACAAGCACAAAACCCATCTTAGTTTTCCCTTTCAAAATCTGAAAACCTTTTTTCATGGCTTCGAAACCGTATACATTCTCTAAAACAGATATCACACTTGCTAAATGCCAAACAGCAGTTATATAAACATGAACACCGACAAACATAACAAAAACCAAAAACAAGGAAACACAAAACAAGATTATGTTCTGGGTATCAACTGCAACAATCAACAACACAACAAAACCTAAAAAAACAATATTATAAACAACCATAGTCAAACCAACCCATAAGAAAGTAATGAACAACCTTTTAAAAACCGACGGAATGGCCGACATTGTGGCGGCGAAAGAGACGGGTTTTGAAGTGTATAAAGAAGCAACGGTGAAGACGACGGCGGCGGTGGATAAAAGTGAAAAAATGAAGAGAAAAAGAAGGTAAGAAAATTGAAAAATTAACAGTTTTGTCCATTGAGAAGTGTGGGAATTGGAATATGGGTCTTGGATTTGGGTAATTAATGGGTGGGTAAAAAGGGAATGAGCTAAAATTGCAAAGGATAATGGGAAAATTAAGGATAAAGTAATTAAGTAAAATGTTTGTGGGGATTGTTTTGGGATTGAGATTGATTCTTTAAGGATGTCTTTTGTTGATAAAAATTGTAGCTCATCTGGTGAAGATAATAGATCCATTTTTATTTTTTTTATCTTCTTTAATTAATTAAATACAAATCTGTCTTTCTTTGTTACGAATGATTTGATAGATCGATCTGGGTTTTTTTTTTGTTTATTTATTTATTTTGGGGGTGAACACGAAGAAGAAGAAGAAGAAGAAATGTAAACGTGGTGTGAGGTGTGTGTTTGGCTGAAATGGCGGTGGGTGTTGCTTTGTGTTTTTCTTACTTTTCTTTCTTTTCAAGAGAGCCAGTCTATTCTTTTTTTTCCATCTTTAATTTACTTATTTTTCAATATTTCCTTTCAACTGATTAACGGTATCTATTAAAAGATAGGAGCATGTCACTCGTGCGTTGCGGCGGATACCATGGACAAGGCGTATCAGGTCGTGATTATCGAAAACAGTATAAGTGGGCAAATCAAGTAAGCAAAAACAAATCTAATAAAACCTTGTCAAATCCTAATGTAATCTTCACTAAATCAAACTTGGGTGATAAATCCACATACAAAAACAACTTAGAGAATTTAAGAACACATCAACTTAAGAAAAAGAAAGGAATTTGCAGTCTTCTATGGGTATTGTGATCGTCCAACAGGTTGACTATTGCCAAATCCATATCAAGTCTTTACCTGAAAATTAGTTCGTCAAGAAATTATAGCCATGTCAGCTCAAATTGAATAAATGAAATGATAAATCGATAATAGGTTCTTAATAAAATAATATAATGTAATGTATAATCATTTTTAAAAGCAATACAGTGTTTTTAAAGCACATAATCTAATGGGTTAACATTTCTAATACTAATACTGCTAACTAATAAAAAAATTCTTTTCATTCCATACCAGCTTGTGTAAAGCACTAATAAGGTGACTCATAAAGGTATTTTAAAGTCGTTTCATACTTGAATTATAATCTTCAGTCTAGACCAGGTTATTGACCCATTAAACGACCTGCTCATTTTGGTCACATGTATGGTTCAACTTGGGTCAAACGACCTGCTCATTTGGTCACCTGTACGGTCCGAATTTTGGGAATGGTTTCCACAAAATTATATAGCCAACAAAGGAAAGGGTCAAAACGCTTATTAGTTGCTCAGAGTGGGTTCTAATGCATACTTTCACTATATTGTTTATTGGAAAACCTAACTAAATTATATATCTACTACAAATAGTATTCTGTTTGCTGAAAACTAATCTTATACATCATTTTTGAAGAGGAGGGAAAGTGGGCGGGTGAGTATGGGTCAAAAATCAAAATGGTGACTTTTTTAGTTCATGTTGAAACCGGTGGGGTTAGCCCAAACCACTTGACCATGCTTTAGCCCATAGTACTTACAGGTACATACAATGTTGCATTACTTTCTTACGGATGTGGTATTAGATGGAACTTTAGAATCGAGAACTGACCTATGTTTCTTTGACGGTGCAGCTTTCCAACAAAGTCTTCTTTTCTTCATTTGTTAGCAGCTGGTGCTCAAGAACTAAAACATGATTTTTAACATTCTCCTTTACCAGTTACACATTTTATAAAATGAGGTTTAATGTTCGTCTATACTTAGTAAGGTTGCGGGTGAGCTTGGGGTCTCTAATCAGCTTACTTAGAATGATTTGATATGTGTAGGCCAAGTTGGATAGGTTGGGTACCAAGTTGAACAGATAATGTGTTTGTGTGTGTCAAAATGGGTCGGTTTGGGTTACACTTGAAGCTTTTATTTTTTCAAGTTTTACAAAAAGTTACAAAAACTCAAGCAGGTCCATCTGAGTAAATGGGTCGAAATGTATCTACCTCGTGAGGAACATGGGATCCCAACAGGAGTTTTTAGTAGTTTTGGACTCGTGTTGCGACCAAGACCCAACATAAAAGTGTCTCGTATTCACTACTCGACCAAGACCAACATAAAAGTGACTCGTATTCCCAAAATGACTAATCACACTACAACGTAATCCTAATCTTGCAGCTGCTATGACCAATCACATTACACACAGTAACTAATAACCAATTCCAAAAATCTTTTTTTTGCGAGAAAACCGACGTACATACTTATTTGTCCAACTTAAGTCAATGTACTTAGTTGAACAATTAAGTCATAAAAGATGATCTTTTAGTATGTTAACAACACGACCCAAACCAGACCCACAACCCAACTAAGACGAATAAAACATGACAAATAACCTAATTACACACAGTGGCTAATAACCAAATTTAAGTATCTAACTAAGAAAGCACAGGATTTAACTCAACACTCACATTGAAGATAGTACTCAAACAGAACCACTACTTGAATATGAATAAAGACCCAAATAAACAATCGAGGGGAATATACTGGATTTACTTACATCCAAAGATACTGGAATTACTATGAGAAAAGTAAAGAACAATAGCATTAAAGTTTAAAAGGAGTGCATTCATCCATGTAGTGCGAAGATACAATGCAAAAACATAACATTCTCAAGACGGACATCTAACAGAAAAACCCATAAAGGAAAAAGGTTTTATCATCCCACAATAATAACTAAAGCATGTCTCAAAGCTGGTGCATCAGAGAGATATTTCATCAAAACAGCAACATACAATGCAAGATAAATAAACAAACAAACAATATCATTGCTTCTCATCAAAACCAGAAAAAAATTGTGAACAAAAAAAAACGAACAGGAATACAGGATGTGGATCGATTACCTTAACAGGAAGTGAAGAGGCAGATGCACCAGAGGGAGCAACCGTGGAAGGAGTAACTCGTATCTGAAATAAACACATGAACCAAAAAAAAGTAATTATTTATCTCGGCAGGAATGACAGTGGAAAGGGGAGCGACCATGGATAGAGTGACACGTAATGTTCGAGAATATGTCACAGGAGGTGCCGACACAGATGACCTGGTTGTTGCGATGGTGACACCAGTTGAAATCGACGATGTGGGCGAAGCATTTTGCAGTGATCAAAACAGCAGCATTGGTTGGAGCATTCTCAGTGATCGACTGTAGAACTTGCAATGGATGTGATATGAGTTGTATGAGAATGAGGGAGGGAGAAGAAGGTGTATTTATAGGGGGATATGGGGAGAAGCAAAATCAATAAATAGGACAGTCATGGATAGAAAAAGAAGAGACAAATAGTTAGGTTTTTTTTTTCCCCAGGTATATTTATTGGGAGGAAAAGAAGAGAAGAAGAAGGCGTGAGAAGATGGAGGCGTGACTGTATTCTTTTCCCCAAGTATATCATATTTTGTATTTATTGGGAGATATTTATTGGGAGATGGAGATTTACTGACAGATTGGAGATGGAGAAGTAGGAGACGGAGATTAGAGAGAGACACAAGAGAGAAGGAGTGAAGCAAGGGCAAAAAGGTAAAATCGCATGTCCCAATATTTGTAAACTTTCAACAGGGGTTGGATAATTTTTAATAGGGATTATAGATGTAATATCATTAACGGCGGTGCTTATGAACAGTGATTGTTCATAAGCACCATTAATACTATATGTTTGTAACCATAAAACATACTAGAGATTGGTTGGATTGGTATTGGCCCCGTCTTTTTTTGGCCTGCTCTCGGGTTCGATTCTTGTCGGGCTGTTTTTTTTTTTTTTTTATTTCTATAAATAATATATGACTATAAGTTTATAAGGTTGACTATTATTGCCACGTGTTCGTTTTTGGGTGTACGTGTTCTTCTTGGATTTATTATGAAGAAAATACATAGCAGGTGTCATTACTTTAGTGTATCTTCCTCTCCTTCTTTGCCTCCATGCATCTGGATTAAAAAGGGCTGTTATTAGGTATGTTGTTTATCATTCTCTTTGAACAAGTAAATTAGATATTACCTTTGAATACCTCTGATTGTTGGTTTAGGGGCAATTTTTTGGATTAAGAAAAACAAATTAACTTTCAAGAACCCTCTTTTTTTAAAGGGTTTTATTTAAGTTCGGTTTGTGGGAAATTTGTTTTATGAAACTTTGAGCATTAGATGAAAAAGAAAGGAATTATTCATATTTTTGGGGTTGTTAGGTTCATCGACATGATGTTACCTAACTATATGGTAACCACATAAAAGGATTCTTTTTGAAATATTAATATTATTAAGAGTTAATTACATTTTTCGTCCCTGTGGTTTGCCCCACTTTCACAGACCGTCCCTGAGTATCCGAAATTACATGTTTCGTCCCTAAGTATGGAACTCCGTTAACATATTTAGTCCACGACCCAAACGGACGTTAAGTTGGGGGTCACGTGAGTTGCACGCAGAGGGTAAAATGGTCTTTTTGTCACATGGACCAAAAGTGTAACCAACAAAAAATGAAAAGAAATCTTTCTCAGGAGTGTTTGTTTTCTATCATCATCATCATCAAACACCAGCAGGTATTTTAAGAAAATATAACTCATACATAAAAATCAATTCTAAAAACAAATATATATACTCATACATCGAAATCATCTTCATCAGTATCTATCCATATATTTATCTATATCTATCCATATATCTATCTATATCTAATCATCCATCCATATCTAATCATCCATTAATCCATCCATCCATCAGTATATATATATTAGACAAAATCATCTTCATCACCATCAATTAAAGATTTTATGAATTTCCAGATTTCCTAAAAGAAACCCAAACAAACTTATATGAATAAATCATTATCCATTTCAATTATCATCATCATTAACAACAAATCAAAAAATTCATAGATCCAAAACGGATCCGGCCTCCTCGCCCCATCACCACCACCATTAACGGATCTGGAAAAAAAAACTAGATGTTTTCCGGCCACCTTACCACCACTAAGATCCGGCCTCCTCGCCCCACCACCACCACCAAGATCCACCCGCCACCGCCAGTTCCACCGGCCGGAGAAGACATTCCGGTCGCCGTGGCAACAATCAAAACCACCCAGCACCGCCACCACCACAATCCGAAATCAACGCAAATCGTTACGTTTTTGCGGCAGCCACACCATACCCATCATCACAATATCTAAAAAAGGAAAGTTTGAAGATTGAACCTGATGAATTAAACCCTGGAAAGTTTCTTGTTGTTTTCACCTTTGATGCCACTGTTGCTGGCAGGTATACTATATTTTTTTTTCATATATAAGAATATAGATATAGTCGTATACATGGATATAGATATAAGTTTGAGTTTTGTCATGTTGCAGATATTTCCTGTTTGTTTTTGGTGTATGAATTGACTGATCATATGGGTATAAATTTATTTTGGTGTATGAATCTCCGGCGTCATCTCAGCCGCAATCTGCCTCCGGCGGCATCCACTTCCATTTTCTTTGTTTTGTTGATTGATTGGTAAATTGTGTGTGATTTTGATTTGGGGATTTAGGGTTTGTTTATATAATAAGGTGTTTGGGGAGAAAATTAGATGTAAATACAGATATATATGTAAAAATACAAGTTTTACACTTTTGATCCCTGAAAAAGCGAACTGACCATTTTGCCCATGGTGTGCCTCTCACGTGACCCGCTACTTAACGGACGTTTTGGTCGTGGACCAAATATGTTAACGGAGTTCCATACTTAGGGATGAAAGACGTAATTTCGTATACTCAGGGATGATCCTTGAAAGTGGGGCAAACCACAGGGACGAAAAATGTAATTAACTCTATTATTAATTAAACATTATGTAATCTTTTCTTTTTGTGATATATGTGTAACACCCGTCGTTTAAAAATATGGGTTTTCAAAAACTTTTCACCTAACGGTGTTAAATTGCGGAAGTAAAGACTGTAAAGTCAAAACCGATAAAAACATTTCGGTTGCTGCATTTATTTGGTGTTACATGCCATATCAAACAGTAGTTCAAATGAAAACCCAACGGTTGCCCAACATAAAACAACCGTTCACTCATCACTACATAAATTCGACATTAAATACGAAATGTAATGAATGTCTAAAGAAAGCATCGTCTAAGGGTAGCTAAGGCTCCTGCATTGCATCTACCCAAGCTCACACGTCCTGCATCTAGTTTCCATCAAGCTAAACCTGAGGGAACAACCACATTAAGAAGCAAGTGTTAGCTATAAGAATAGCTAAGTAAGATAACACTTAATTTAAAAGCATTTGTCCAATTTAAAACAATCTTCATTATTAGACAAGTTTTATTAGGCACGACACACATCACACGTTCACACATATACTGCATTTCAACTTCGTTTCAATTAGGATAATCATCCTAATGGTGCCTATCCTGCATTAGTTCACACATTGTCACACGTATCTTCGTTAACTGCATATAAGTGTGCCCTGCATCACACCCGACTGGATGATCAGTCAAAAGACTACTCATCTTACGTCGTTAAGGAATGGCAAGCCAATCCTTGAGTAATCCGTATATGAAGGTTGGTCAAACCCCTCGTATTACTCGCCCTGCGTTATAGAGACCACGTTGCGAGGAGCCACCCAAGCAACAACTGCATCTACGCACTCGCCCGGCTAAGGCTAGTACGGGTTAAGCTTAACACTTTTCACTGCATCTGTTTTATGAGCTCAATTTCACACATATAGATTGGGTCCCTGCATTCCCAAACATTCACACACTTTAACTTCATTACGTTTGGATCCTTAAACGTGCAAGTGACATAGCAACCTAGCAAGTCTAGTGAACTAGGCGTACAAGTCAAACATGCATATCACACATCAACTTCATTTCTATATATATTATGCATATCAAGATACTTCATTAAACTACATCAACTGCATAACTGCATGCTACATTAAGCAATACTACATTACACTACAATAGGGACTGCATCTCAGGTCTCATAGTCAACTGCATAACCCATAATACCTCCCAAGTAACCCATATGCCCACATGCAATAATAAGGTACCGAATGGAAGTGTTTACGATTTGAAACCAGCTTTTAGTTGATCCCTCAGCGTGTTAAAGTAGTGTATCTTACCTGGTAGTAGCGTACGCGTGCAAACAAATAGCTAATAGTGCTTATCAGTACTCCCCGACACCTATCGTACATTAACATATAAAGCATAAGTCATTTAGGACCCTAAATAGACCCTCGTACGAACTTAAGACTGACTACGTAAAATTCCAGAATTACACCTTACGAAGATAACCTTCGTACGAACTTAAGACTGACTACGTAAAATTCCAGAATTACACCTTACGAAGATAACCTTCGTACGAACTTAAGACTGACTACGTAAAATTCCAGAATTACACCTTACGAAGATAACCTTCGTACGAACTTAAGACTGACTACGTAAAATTCCAGAATTACACCTTACGAAGATAACCTTCGTACGAACTTAAGACTGACTACGTAAAATTCCAGAATTACACCTTACGAAGATAACCTTCGTACGAACTTAAGACTGACTACGTAAAATTCCAGAATTACACCTTACGAAGATAACCTTCGTACGAACTTAAGACTGACTACGTAAAATTCCAGAATTACACCTTACGAAGATAACCTTCGTACGAACTTAAGACTGACTACGTAAAATTCCAGAATTACACCTTACGAAGATAACCTTCGTACGAACTTAAGACTGACTACGTAAAATTCCAGAATTACACCTTACGAAGATAACCTTCGTACGAACTTAAGACTGACTACGTAAAATTCCAGAATTACACCTTACGAAGATAACCTTCGTACGAACTTAAGACTGACTACGTAAAATTCCAGAATTACACCTTACGAAGATAACCTTCGTACGAACTTAAGACTGACTACGTAAAATTCCAGAATTACACCTTACGAAGATAACCTTCGTACGAACTTAAGACTGACTACGTAAAATTCCAGAATTACACCTTACGAAGATAACCTTCGTACGAACTTAAGACTGACTACGTAAAATTCCAGAATTACACCTTACGAAGATAACCTTCGTACGAACTTAAGACTGACTACGTAAAATTCCAGAATTACACCTTACGAAGATAACCTTCGTACGAACTTAAGACTGACTACGAAGATAGAATTAACCTTACGAAGATAGTCATAAAACGAAGATTAACTTCGTTCGAACGCTGGTTCGACTGCTTTTCAAAAACGACTAAGTTCTTCGATTTTCCAGAAAACGGTCCATCTAGGCTTCACCCAAAACATGATTTTGACACAATTAAACACATTTTGATCATCCGGATCGATTACAAACTCGTTTAACATCGTTTTGCACGTTAATTGACCAAAACACCATCTAAGCCCTAATTACGTGCATAATCCAATTTTAATCAGATCTAATTCATAATTAACCAACCCCTAAACCTGAAAATACAACCAACGATTCAATGATTACCTGCTTGCTAGATGGTTGATCGATTCCAACACCAAAATACCCAATTGTTAGACCCAAAAACTAGATTAATTGCTTTAGGATTCAAGAAAGGATTAATTGCTTTATTATTTGCTAATGGCTGCTTAATCAACCCTAATTACACCCTTCAAAGCCTTAATCCCGTTTTTAGATTTCAACCTATGTCAAAATCAGTCCCTGGACTTCTAAACCCTTCATTACTGGCCACAAACTGCATTATTGACCATATACAACATTAGTCCTTCATTAAAAGGCACTACATAGCCTTTAAGCGACATTAATCACACTTTTATTCGTCATTAAAATTTAGGCTTTTAAACCTAACTACTTTATCTACGTTAACCACACATAAC
This sequence comes from Erigeron breviscapus, assembly GCA_034093135.1. Classification (NCBI taxonomy): domain Eukaryota; kingdom Viridiplantae; phylum Streptophyta; class Magnoliopsida; order Asterales; family Asteraceae; genus Erigeron; species Erigeron breviscapus. The sequence goes on from CM067175.1 coordinate 94,884,797, forward strand.
TACATTCAAATATTAAGTAAAGACTTAACGACACCCCAAATTGACTTAACGGCATTAGTCAAACATTAAATAAAAGTTCAGGATGTTACAAATACCTCCCCCTTAAGAGGATTCCGTCCCCGGAATCTCATCAGATAGAAACAACTCGGGATATTTCTCCTTCATTACTGCTTCAGTTTCCCAAGTCAAGCTTTCTCCATGATTATGCTTCCACTTTATCAAGACAAGTTCAATCACTTTTCGGCGTAACTTCTTTTGCTTTCTTCCAAGTATCGCTACCGGTTCGTCTACTATTCTCTTCATTGGGTCAATACTCACGTCTTTAATAGGAATCACACTCGACTCCTCAGCTAAACATTTCCTCAAGTAGGATACATGGAAGGTGTTGTGAATTCCATCCAATTCTGGAGGTAATTCCAACTGATATGCCACATCTTTAATGCGCTTCACCACTTTAAAAGGTCCAATGTAACGTGGACTCAACTTTCCCTTCTTTCCAAATCGGATAACTCCTTTCCAAGGTGATACTTTCAGCATCACTAAATCACCAACATTAAATTCAATCGGTCTCCTTTTCTTATCTGCATATGTTTTCTGCCTTTCTCTTGCCACACGTAAGGCTTCTTTAGCTACATTAACCTTTTCAGAGGTAATTTCAATAATTTCGGGACCGGTCAACTGCTTTTCACCGGGCTCCATCCAACAACTTGGAGTCCTACATCTCCTTCCATATAACATTTCAAATGGTGGCATCCCAATACTTGCATGGTGACTATTATTATAAGCAAATTCAATCAACTTCAAGTGTTCATCCCATGCTCCACCGTATTCAAGTACACACGTTCTCAACATATCCTCCAAGGTTTGAATGGTTCTCTCACTTTGCCCATCGGTTTGGGGATGATAGGCGGTACTCAAATTTATTCTACTACCCAACTCCCGTTGAAGACCCTTCCAAAAGTTTGACACAAACCTCGAGTCTCGATCCGAAACAATAGATAAAGGAACTCCATGTTTCGCAACTACTTCATCAATGTACATCTTTGCCATCTTCGTTAAAGGCACATCTTGTCGGGTAGCTAGAAAATGAGCACTCTTCGTCAATCTATCTACAATCACCCATATCATATCATTCCCTTTCGGCGTTTTAGGTAGCTTCGTTACAAAGTCCATGGTAATATGATCCCATTTCCACTCGGGAATTTCTAATTGATGCAACAAACCATACGGCTTTTGATGGTCCGTCTTCACTCTTGCACACGTCAAACACTTTGCTACAAAATGAGCTACTTCACCTTTAATATCCGGCCACCAATAAATCGGCTTCAAATCTGCATACATTTTGGTGACACCGGGATGCATCGAATACCTACTTCTATGGACCTCTTCAAGGATCAACTCTCGGTTACCACCAAGCAGTGGCACCCAAATGCGACCCTTGTATGTTTTAAACCCACGGCTATTAGTCTCCATCACAAGTCGTTTCTTCTTCCCAATACTCTCGTTATCAATATTATCCTTCATTAATGCCATCTCTTGTGCTTCTTTAATTCGATCTAATAGACCCGACTTGGCCTGAACTTGCATGCTCATCAACTTACAAGAAGAGCTTTGCACTTTCCTACTTAGTGCATCCGCCACTACATTGGCTTTACCCGGATGGTATTTGATTTCACAATCATAGTCTTTAAGTAACTCCATCCACCTTCTTTGTCTCACATTCATCTCCTTTTGAGTAAACATATATTGTAAACTCTTATGGTCGGTGTAAAGTGTGCATTTAGTGCCATATAAGTAATGTCTCCATAATTTCAATGCAAACACAACCGCCGCTAGCTCAAGATCATGGGTAGGGTAATTCTTCTCATGAGGCTTCAACTGACGTGAAGCATAGGCAATCACTTTGTCTCTCTGCATTAAGACACAACCCAAACCCGTAATAGAAGCATCGCTATATACCACTAAATCATCAGTACCTTCAGGCAAGGCAAGGATAGGAGCTTCACACAACTTCTTTTTCAACGTTTGGAATGCATTTTCCTGCTTTTCAGTCCACTCGTACTTCACACCCTTCTTTGTTAATTCCGTCATAGGCTTGGCTATTCGGGAAAAATCCTGAATAAACCTTCTATAATACCCAGCCAAACCAAGAAAACTCTTAATCTCGGTAGGAGTCTTTGGCTGCTCCCACTTTGAAACAGCTTCAATCTTTGAAGGATCTACTTTAATACCTTCCGATGTAATAACATGACCAAGAAACTGCACTTCTCGGAGCCAAAACTCACATTTAGAAAACTTTGCGTACAACTTCTTCTCCCTCAACACCTCCAAAACTGCTTTCAAATGCTCACGGTGTTCATCCTCTGACTTAGAATAGATCAAAATATCGTCAATAAACACAATAACAAAATGATCTAGAAAGGGGCGGCATACCCGATTCATTAAGTCCATAAACGCGGCTGGAGCATTGGTCAACCCAAATGGCATGACCAAGAAACTGCACTTCTCGGAGCCAAAACTCACATTTAGAAAACTTTGCGTACAACTTCTTCTCCCTCAACACCTCCAAAACTGCTTTCAAATGCTCACGGTGTTCATCCTCTGACTTAGAATAGATCAAAATATCGTCAATAAACACAATAACAAAATGATCTAGAAAGGGGCGGCATACCCGATTCATTAAGTCCATAAACGCGGCTGGAGCATTGGTCAACCCAAATGGCATGACCAAGAAACTGCACTTCTCGGAGCCAAAACTCACATTTAGAAAACTTTGCGTACAACTTCTTCTCCCTCAACACCTCCAAAACTGCTTTCAAATGCTCACGGTGTTCATCCTCTGACTTAGAATAGATCAAAATATCGTCAATAAACACAATAACAAAATGATCTAGAAAGGGGCGGCATACCCGATTCATTAAGTCCATAAACGCGGCTGGAGCATTGGTCAACCCAAATGGCATGACCAAGAAACTGCACTTCTCGGAGCCAAAACTCACATTTAGAAAACTTTGCGTACAACTTCTTCTCCCTCAACACCTCCAAAACTGCTTTCAAATGCTCACGGTGTTCATCCTCTGACTTAGAATAGATCAAAATATCGTCAATAAACACAATAACAAAATGATCTAGAAAGGGGCGGCATACCCGATTCATTAAGTCCATAAACGCGGCTGGAGCATTGGTCAACCCAAATGGCATGACCAAGAAACTGCACTTCTCGGAGCCAAAACTCACATTTAGAAAACTTTGCGTACAACTTCTTCTCCCTCAACACCTCCAAAACTGCTTTCAAATGCTCACGGTGTTCATCCTCTGACTTAGAATAGATCAAAATATCGTCAATAAACACAATAACAAAATGATCTAGAAAGGGGCGGCATACCCGATTCATTAAGTCCATAAACGCGGCTGGAGCATTGGTCAACCCAAATGGCATGACCAAGAAACTGCACTTCTCGGAGCCAAAACTCACATTTAGAAAACTTTGCGTACAACTTCTTCTCCCTCAACACCTCCAAAACTGCTTTCAAATGCTCACGGTGTTCATCCTCTGACTTAGAATAGATCAAAATATCGTCAATAAACACAATAACAAAATGATCTAGAAAGGGGCGGCATACCCGATTCATTAAGTCCATAAACGCGGCTGGAGCATTGGTCAACCCAAATGGCATGACCAAGAAACTGCACTTCTCGGAGCCAAAACTCACATTTAGAAAACTTTGCGTACAACTTCTTCTCCCTCAACACCTCCAAAACTGCTTTCAAATGCTCACGGTGTTCATCCTCTGACTTAGAATAGATCAAAATATCGTCAATAAACACAATAACAAAATGATCTAGAAAGGGGCGGCATACCCGATTCATTAAGTCCATAAACGCGGCTGGAGCATTGGTCAACCCAAATGGCATGACCAAGAAACTGCACTTCTCGGAGCCAAAACTCACATTTAGAAAACTTTGCGTACAACTTCTTCTCCCTCAACACCTCCAAAACTGCTTTCAAATGCTCACGGTGTTCATCCTCTGACTTAGAATAGATCAAAATATCGTCAATAAACACAATAACAAAATGATCTAGAAAGGGGCGGCATACCCGATTCATTAAGTCCATAAACGCGGCTGGAGCATTGGTCAACCCAAATGGCATGACCAAGAAACTGCACTTCTCGGAGCCAAAACTCACATTTAGAAAACTTTGCGTACAACTTCTTCTCCCTCAACACCTCCAAAACTGCTTTCAAATGCTCACGGTGTTCATCCTCTGACTTAGAATAGATCAAAATATCGTCAATAAACACAATAACAAAATGATCTAGAAAGGGGCGGCATACCCGATTCATTAAGTCCATAAACGCGGCTGGAGCATTGGTCAACCCAAATGGCATGACCAAGAAACTGCACTTCTCGGAGCCAAAACTCACATTTAGAAAACTTTGCGTACAACTTCTTCTCCCTCAACACCTCCAAAACTGCTTTCAAATGCTCACGGTGTTCATCCTCTGACTTAGAATAGATCAAAATATCGTCAATAAACACAATAACAAAATGATCTAGAAAGGGGCGGCATACCCGATTCATTAAGTCCATAAACGCGGCTGGAGCATTGGTCAACCCAAATGGCATGACCAAGAAACTGCACTTCTCGGAGCCAAAACTCACATTTAGAAAACTTTGCGTACAACTTCTTCTCCCTCAACACCTCCAAAACTGCTTTCAAATGCTCACGGTGTTCATCCTCTGACTTAGAATAGATCAAAATATCGTCAATAAACACAATAACAAAATGATCTAGAAAGGGGCGGCATACCCGATTCATTAAGTCCATAAACGCGGCTGGAGCATTGGTCAACCCAAATGGCATGACCAAGAAACTGCACTTCTCGGAGCCAAAACTCACATTTAGAAAACTTTGCGTACAACTTCTTCTCCCTCAACACCTCCAAAACTGCTTTCAAATGCTCACGGTGTTCATCCTCTGACTTAGAATAGATCAAAATATCGACCTTCAATCTCAATGTCACAATCGTCATATCCCACACGTATATTATTAACCGTACCATTAGCAATTTCTACCTCTAATGAACAATCTAAGGGAGTAGTGACTCTCTCTAGCTTAGGAGCAAATAATGTGGACACAAACGACCTATTTGCACCTGAATCAAATAAAACAGAGGCAGGCTTTGCATTAACAAGGAAAGTACCACTTACCACTTCATCGTTGTTCCTTGCGTCATCAACCGTCATTTGAAGAGCTCTCACTTTTGTTGCTGTCGTGGCGGTCTTCTTTCCAGCATTCTTCATCTGTGGACAATCGGCAATGAGATGACCCGTTTCTTGGCACTTGTAGCAACGAGTCTTGTCCCTACATTCAGTGGCAAGATGTCCCGACTTCCCACACTTATGGCACCTTCTTGTCTTGTCGGTACAATGCCCTTCATGAATTGTCTTGCAAAATGTACACCATGAACCATTCTTCTTTTTATCCTTGTCACCGCTTGAGCTAGAATTTCCACGGAACTTCTTATTATTATTATTGTTATTAGAGGACCAGTTTGATCTTCTTTTAAATCCCACTTTCTTGTCGTCGACTTTCTCAACTACTTTCTTGTCCGAAGCAAAATCATCGTCAAGCTTTTTAGACTCCTTGATTGCTTCAGTCAGAGTCTTGTGCTGCCTGCAGATACCTCGATAACTCGGAGGCAAACCATCAACATAGCAAGCAACCTGATCCGCATCAGTACGGAACAGATGGCCTACGAACTTCATCTTCTCCATAAAGGAACGAGCATAATCATTAATTTTGCCAACTTCAGCTGTCAAAGCACGGAACTCTTTTTCCATTTTACGCTGCTCATGTACCCCAAGATTATACATCTCCGTCTGATTGGGAATCTGATCCACCGCTACATCGTTAACTCTCGGAGGATTGCCAGGTGGTGGAGGCATCGGACCCAATGAGCCTGGTTGATTAACACGGCGGGGGTTCACACGATTCACATTAGCATTAGCAGCAGCATTAGCAGCATTAGGAGCACCTGCACCCGGATGGACCGGTGGAGTAATGCTAGCAGTAGCTCCGTCGCGTTGGATGTTGCGGTTGCGAGTGTTTACCATTTTCCTTCAATAAAATGGTGGAGTCGATAAGCGCAAAATAAAACAAAAAGCTCGTCGAGATAAGGCTAAAACATATCATCGTAACGTAAACATCTCGTAAGCCCTACTACACTCGCACTCATCCCAACCCATCCTACATCACATGTCATCTCTAGCTAAGGCATCCTACGAGTACCTAGCATGCACACCTTAAGTTTAAGTCCAAATCCTATGGTCAATAGGCCTTGGTTCACTTAAACTACTTCTCTGATACCAACTTGTAACACCCGTCGTTTAAAAATATGGGTTTTCAAAAACTTTTCACCTAACGGTGTTAAATTGCGGAAGTAAAGACTGTAAAAGTCAAAACCGATAAAAACATTTCGGTTTCTGCATTTATTTGGTGTTACATGCCATATCAAACAATAGTTCAAATGAAAACCCAACGGTTGCCCAACATAAAACAACCGTTCACACATCACTACATAAATTCGACATTAAATACGAAATGTAATGAATGTCTAAGAAAGCATCGTCTAAGGGTAGCTAAGGCTCCTGCATTGCATCTACCCAAGCTCACACGTCCTGCATCTAGTTTCCATCAAGCTAAACCTGAGGGAACAACCACATTAAGAAGCAAGTGTTAGCTATAAGAATAGCTAAGTAAGATAACACTTAATTTAAAAGCATTTGTCCAATTTAAAACAATCTTCATTATTAGACAAGTTTTATTAGGCACGACACACATCACACGTTCACACATATACTGCATTTCAACTTCGTTTCAATTAGGATAATCATCCTAATGGTGCCTATCCTGCATTAGTTCACACATTGTCACACGTATCTTCGTTAACTGCATATAAGTGTGCCCTGCATCACACCCGACTGGATGATTAGTCAAAAGACTACTCATCTTACGTCGTTAAGGAATGGCAAGCCAATCCTTGAGTAATCCGTATATGAAGGTTGGTCAAACCCCTCGTATTACTCGCCCTGCGTTATAGAGACCACGTTGCGAGGAGCCACCCAAGCAACAACTGCATCTACGCACTCGCCCGGCTAAGGCTAGTACGGGTTAAGCTTAACACTTTTCACTGCATCTGTTTTATGAGCTCAATTTCACACATATAGATTGGGTCCCTGCATTCCCAAACATTCACACACATATAGTCTAGGTAACACACATTCCTAGACATTCACACACATATAGTCTAGGTAACACACATTCCTAGACATTCACACACTTTAACTTCATTACGTTTGGATCCTTAAACGTGCAAGTGACATAGCAACCTAGCAAGTCTAGTGAACTAGGCGTACAAGTCAAACATGCATATCACACATCAACTTCATTTCTATATATATTATGCATATCAAGATACTTCATTAAACTACATCAACTGCATAACTGCATGCTACATTAAGCAATACTACATTACACTACAATAGGGACTGCATCTCAGGTCTCATAGTCAACTGCATAACCCATAATACCTCCCAAGTAACCCATATGCCCACATGCAATAATAAGGTACCGAATGGAAGTGTTTACGATTTGAAACCAGCTTTTAGTTGATCCCTCAGCGTGTTAAAGTAGTGTATCTTACCTGGTAGTAGCGTACGCGTGCAAACAAATAGCTAATAGTGCTTATCAGTACTCCCCGACACCTATCGTACATTAACATATAAAGCATAAGTCATTTAGGACCCTAAATAGACCCTCGTACGAACTTAAGACTGACTACGTAAAATTCCAGAATTACACCTTACGAAGATAGTCATAAAACGAAGATTAACTTCGTTCGAACGCTGGTTCGACTGCTTTTCAAAAACGACTAAGTTCTTCGATTTTCCAGAAAACGGTCCATCTAGGCTTCACCCAAAACATGATTTTGACACAATTAAACACATTTTGATCATCCGGATCGATTACAAACTCGTTTAACATCGTTTTGCACGTTAATTGACCAAAACACCATCTAAGCCCTAATTACGTGCATAATCCAATTTTAATCAGATCTAATTCATAATTAACCAACCCCTAGACCTGAAAATACAACCAACGATTCAATGATTACCTGCTTGCTAGATGGTTGATCGATTCCAACACCAAAATACCCAATTGTTAGACCCAAAAACTAGATTAATTGCTTTAGGATTCAAGAAAGGATTAATTGCTTTATTATTTGCTAATGGCTGCTTAATCAACCCTAATTACACCTTTGATCAAAGATTAATTGCTTTAGGATTCAAGAAAGGATTAATTGCTTTAGGATCAAGAAAGGATTAATTGCTTTAGGATCAAGAAAGGATTAATTGCTTTAGGATCAAGAAAGGATTAATTGCTTTAGGATCAAGAAAGGATTAATTGCTTTAGGATCAAGAAAGGATTAATTGCTTTAGGATCAAGAAAGGATTAATTGCTTTAGGATCAAGAAAGGATTAATTGCTTTAGGATTCAAGAAAGGATTAATTGCTTTAGGATTCAAGAAAGGATTAATTGCTTGGCTAGATGATTGATCAATTTACAATACCCAATTGTTAGACCCAAAAACTAGATTAATTGCTTTAGGATTCAAGAAAGGATTAATTGCTTTATTATTTGCTAATGGCTGCTTAATCAACCCTAATTACACCCTTCAAAGCCTTAATCCCGTTTTTAGATTTCAACCTATGTCAAAATCAGTCCCTGGACTTCTAAACCCTTCATTACTGGCCACAAACTGCATTATTGACCATATACAACATTAGTCCTTCATTAAAAGGCACTACATAGCCTTTAAGCGACATTAATCACACTTTTATTCGTCATTAAAATTTAGGCTTTTAAACCTAACTACTTTATCTACGTTAACCACACATAACTACATTCAAATATTAAGTCAAGACTTAACGACACCCCAAATTGACTTAACGGCATTAGTCAAACATTAAATAAAAGTTCGGGATGTTACAATATGCAGTAACCGACAACCACAAAAATGGGTTCTTATCAACTATTTTTTAGGTACCTTTTTAATCTAATATTAGGGGATATTTTTTACTATTTGAAAGAATAAGCACTAGGTTTTCTGTTGCTCTAATTTTTGGCTTATTGGAAAACAACATACTCATTTTGACAGTGATTCTCTTATTTGGTGAGGTTGAAAATTTGATATCATCTGGGTAAATTATTGTTGGTATATTAACTATGATGATCAATGATGCATTTGCCCCCATTTTTCCTTGACAGCTTCTTCATCTACTAGGAACAGGTTTTCCAACATTTTCCAGTGTAAGTGATTACTTAGTATTCCAGATTTGCAATGTTTTTCTAGCAATTAAATTTCAACCTAATTCTTACATTTTAGTTGAATCTTCTCAAATCTCATCAACGATGCTACCCAAGTGTTTGTTGTTTCTCAATCAATTTATATTGTGCATTTATATTCTAAATTTCTTTTCCAAATACGAATACACAAGTTTAAAAATGTTGATAGAACAATATGAAAATCCAAACACACCTATGAACATAATATATTCAAATTATTTGCATGACATTTACAGCAAACAGATACGCAAATGGAAGGTTAAAGTTTGGCATCACTTAAGTCAGGAATTGCAGCAAAGGCAGTATGTGTGTAAGTACCTACTTTAACTTATTATTATATAAATAGAGTCATGTTTTACCTTGGCCGTTTTAATTCACAACGACCATTCTTTATGTATATGTTTCAGGGAGATGGAATACAGGCGTAGTACATGGCAACAAGGATCAGATTATGTGGAATCAGTCATCGAACTAGGTAATTGCTACGAAATTAATAGGTAAACAACAAGTGACGAACTGTCTTTATAAGTCAATTTTACTATTTTTTCCCCCAGTTTACACCATGTTAACAACTACAAAAGAGTTGTCATGTAACGCCATCTTAAATAACCAAACAGATTATTACGGGAGGCTGCAAGGAAGAATATACGCATACTAAAAGTGCTACCAACACACAGCAATGTGCCCCTTCAAGTTATCTTTTGGAAACAAATAGCAACGGCCAAGAGTAAATGTGACAAGGAAGCCATCGAAAAAGCAAAAGGCCAGTGATCATAACAATTACTGCAATGAGAGTCGTCAGCTTCTTAGGTAACCTCGCACAAATAAATTAACTAATAAACAGAAAAAGGTGAGTTTCAGCAGCAAAACATTCATGAAGACTAACAGAAAATCTTTAAGTAAATGCAGGCTAGCCAAAGGTACAAGCGACAACCAACACGTTTGTATTCCTCAATCAACAAATTCCAGAGACCGAAAACCTGCTAAACAGGTAAAATTCATAATTTACATACATGAATTTCTAAAACATTAGGTGCTGTAACGAAGCTTGCAAGTAAATTATTAAACCTCAATAAATCGATGACAAACGAGACTATAATTAACTGATATATGAATGTGGGGATAGTTGTGACAACCTACTCAAGTCATTCACTTGGCTATGCATGTGAAGTAGTTTTGTTCATGATTTCCAAATCTATGAATCCTAAAATACTTGAGCTTTCAGCCAATAATCAGCCTGATACAAGGTAAATCAGGTTTTTTTTTAATGACTTAATCCTGTTTGCTTCCATCTTCTTTGAACTAAAAATTAATTAGTTACATGTATTTACTTCAGCTTAGAATGATTTTACCCGGCTAAGGTTTACATGACATACATACCGAGGTTTTTGACTACGTAGACACATAGAGCTTTAATCCTAAGTTATTAAGAATCGGATAGAATAATGCAAATATTGATTCATCTCAACACAAATTATAAGGAGTTAAGGTTTATCCAAAAAGATTAGTAATTGGTTAACGTCAAGTGGACTACTTATAAAAGATAAAACTTACCAAAGTTTGAAACAGTTTCTAAAATGACTATGAGCAAATGATGTTAGATTCAAGACATAAATTATATCAACTAAGGAGTCTGAAGGTAGTTCAGAAAGTTGGATAGCATATCAAAAGCAAAATGAGAAACTAATACCGTATTCTAACACTGTTTTAAAACTAATTTTTAAAGTTTTTAAAAACACAGTACATATATATGATTTCAAAACCTATAAATAGAGCATATAACATACTAATAATAATGTGGAAAAATTTTACGAGTTTGTGAGCAGTGGAAGTAATTTGATCAATAATATGGCGAACAAGGTGGCTCTGTGAGACACGGACCTTATTAGAAGCCAGTTCGTTTTGTAGATCCTTCACTATCAGGCTCTCGAACTGCTCGGTGCCTTCTTAAGCCGCTCGCGTTAGCTCTAATAGAGTCGATGAAATTATTATGCTCTCCCTTTGTTTTGATTTTGCTCTAAAGGGTGATGTCGTTAACATGACCCGTTTGGCCTTTATTTATGAGATTCATGGCAAGTGACTTTCTTAGGTCCATGCACATAGCAACGCTTAATTTGAACATGGTTTTATGCTTATAGAAACAAGATTTAATACATTTGCACATTCATTGTAAAGATTTTGTATGGAACCTGCATTATAACTTTTTCCTTTTTTTTTGCAGCATTTTAGGGGTTGCTTGAAATCTATTTGGAGGCTGTTTGAAGGTTGTTTGGATCTAATGCAGATACTAAGACTAGCTGTTCAAAAAGGCACAAAACCAAGGACTGATACAAAATTATAATACAAAATGCAAAAATAGAGCAGCACTACCATAACTAGCTCTAAATCTTTTGTAAAGATATCCATGATCAGTTACGTATAAAGGTCATGGCACCCTCTGTAACCAAGACAGTGCAACAGGTCTTTTGTGTGCATATTCAGGATTGGTTACATACAAAGACGGTTGTAACTAAAATTGAATATTGACCGTAGTTTATTACATGTTACATCTACATTACTTACATGAGACAATGGCACAAATTTGAGTCGCGCAACGCGCGGCCCGATCTTTCTAGTTGTATTGTAATATATAGAGTAAACGACACAAATCGTCCTTGTGGTTTATCAAAACAATCATGTTTCGTCCTTTCTAATCCAAAACATCACTGGCAGTCCTTTATAGGAGGATAAGGTTCATATTTAGTCCTTCGACTATTTGACCATCATCTTTTCTCCGTTAACCCCTCACGTGCCTCCCACGTGAGGGGTATTCCTGTCATTTATAATGGAAAATGATTTTGTCTAGGGCTGTAAACGAACTGAACAGTTCATGAACCAGTTCGGCGGAAGTTCGTTCGTGTTCGTTCGTTTAGTTAAATGAACGAACATGAACACGAAAATTTGTTCGTTTAGTTAAATGAACGAACATGAACAAACTATTATGTTCGTTTATCTCTTCGTGAACACAACATTATGTTCGTTTATCCGTTCGTGAACACAACATTATGTTCGTTTATCCGTTCGTGAACACAACATTATGTTCGTTATCGTTCGTGAACACAACATTATGTTCGTTTATCCGTTTTGAACACTATGTTCGTTTACATATATTAATACTAATCAACTATACCTAAAAAATAGTTTAATATAAATATTTCTTTTATATCATATATATATATATATATATATATATTAAAATTAATACCTAGTTATCTGTATTTTAAGAAAAAGTTTAAATTAATACTTATTATCAATATTTCGTTTGTTTGTGTTCGTTCGTGTTCGTTCATTAGTGTTCGTTCGTTTGTGTTCATGAACGTGTGTTCGTGAACATTCGTTCATGAACACAAACGAACGAACATGAACAAACTATTATGTTCGTTTATCCGTTCGTGAACACAACATTATGTTCGTTTATCTGTTCGTGAACCGTTCGTTAAGTTAAACGAACGAACATGAACAAGGTCCCGTTCGTGTTCGTTCGGTTCGTTTACAGCCCTAATTTTGTCTCACATTGTCCTTTTTCAGTTTTTTATATAGAGAAAATCTCATCATTAGCCAAATTTCATTGCGATTATACCAAATTAGCCAAGTTTTTTTGGATTTTCACAAATTAACCAACAAAATCGCAATAAACTGACAAAATCGCAATGAGATCTTCAAAATCATAACGAAAACTTCAAAATCGCAACGAGATTCTGATAATCGCAATGCGATTCTGATAATCTCTATGCGATTCTGATAATCTCGTAGAGATTCTGCAGAAGAATCTCATAGAGATTATGCATGATCTCATAGAGATTCTGCATGATCTCATAGAGATTCTGCAGAAGAATCGCATCGCGATTCTCAGGATCTCGTTGCGATTCTCAGAATCTCGTTGCGATTCTTCATAATCTCATTGCGATTCCGTTAATCTTATTGCGATTTTGATGTTCTTATTGCGATTTTGAAGATCTCATTGCGATTTTGTCAGTTTATTGCGATTTTGTTTGCTATTTTGTGAAAATCCAAAAAAACTTGGCTAATCTGGTATAATCGCAATGACATTTGGCTAATCATGTGATTTTCTCTTTTATATATGAAGTAAAATGCACCAAGACTAGTCCCAGGGGTCAGGAGGACTAGTTCTAATCAGTACCACAACAGTAAAAACCTATCTAAAAACTAATCCCCTAAATGAATCTTATACTAAGGATTACTCTTGAACCCACATTTTATTTAAGAGTTTAATCACTGGATCACCAATGTACTTTTCTTTTTATACATGGTTGCACGTTAAACTCGTTTATTGATATATATGACCCATAAACTTTTTAAATTTGTACACGGTTAAACGTTTTTTACCTGATGACCTATAATAACAGGTAAATTCTATTTTGTTTATCAAAAATTCATAAAATTACTATCTTTACCTGCTTCTTTTTCTTCTCCTGCTTCTCTCTCTTTTTAAATATCAAAACATCAAAAAGTTAATGATAAAAGTAAATTATTGAAATAGTTTAAAGATTTTTCCATACCGATCGAACCCCCTAAAAATACTTATCAAATAGCATGAATTTATGATTTTTTGTAAAAAAATAAATAGTTTAACTTGTTATTATAGGTCATCAAGTAAAAAACGTTTAACCATGTACAAATTAAAAAGTATATGGGGCATATATATCAATAAACGAGTATAACGGCAACCATGTACAAAAAGAAAAGTAAATTGCTAATCCAGTGATTAAACCCTTTATTTAATTCTACACTTTATCTAACTTTACACTTTCAATCCCCCATATTAAAAACATTTCATTAAAATTATAAACACTACATTACTTAAAAACACAAACAATACATTATTTAAAAAAACAAACAACACATTACATAAATACTAAAAATTAAATTTACGAGTCCTAATAGTCGTGGTCTTCATTTGATCCTCCGTAGACGACATGTCACTGCCACTATCATTGTGGTGGATGTACTCATAGTGTTCATAGCCGTGGTCTTCATTTGATCCTCCAGGACAGTCTTCTCTTGTGTATTCCTCCCCCGGGTCAGTCACGTAACCATCGGGCCGACCACCAACATTAATCAGGCCGACATTGCCTTGCCAATATTCCGCGTGGTCAAGCGTGGTCGTTAAAGTTGACACGACACCAGTAACCTTAGCAATGGTTAGTTCCAACCATGCAACCTTTTGTTGCATGTATGTCACGTACTGTTGGTCCACGACATTAGGATGTCGGCCCAATCTGAGAAGTTCTTCAATTTGGGCCCTGTAACCCACTTTTTCCGTGTTCATGCTGTTAATCACAGCCCTGGCGTCCGTTCTATGCTTGTCGTCGCCAAGCATGTGATACTGCATCGAGTTTTTAGCCTCGAACAAAGTCATGTTTGGCTTATAGTGATCCATTTGGGTGTTTGAAAGTGTGTTTTGGTGTATAAAGTTTGTTTATGTATAAGTATAGATGAATATGTGTGAATTATAGTGAAATGATGGTACATATATAGGGGAGGGACCAAATCAGCCGTTACAGGGGCTATTTCTGCCAAATCCTGAAAGTTGAAATTTGAATATAATAGCCGTTTTAGGGACCTATTTTGCCAATTCTGAAATTTCAAATTATTTTTTTTTTGTGAGGAGGTAGCCGTTGCCAAAAAAAAAAACAATCAAGATTCGTTCGTCTGTAAAGGAACGAGTCAGCAAGGGACGAACCGTCGAACCCTGATGTGCAAAATCGAGTCTTAAATTTATAAACAAGATATACCAATTAATTAACTAAAGCACACTCTCGGGCAGTGGACCCGTTCGTGTATAGTATAGAAGAATGGTAAGTCAGGATCGAACACAGGGACTATTTATTCAAGGAAAATGTGAGTTTATTGTAATTCTAAAAGATGGGGGGTTGGTTTAATGACCCAATATCACTTTGTTTTGAAAGCAGTTAGTAAATTAAACAAGTTAGTAATTCCGAAGAATTAATCTGAAAGAGTTTGTTGTACACAAGAATATTAAATGGTCATCTACCTCGAATCCATGACACTACAAATTCAGGTTGCACTTAATTGAAGAACCAATCCAAATATGTAGATTAATAACCGAGAACTAAACAAAGACTCACCCCGTACCCGTCAAGTTCGTTACTTTATTCAATCCCCTTAATTAACTAGTTCCATTACTAAGACCGGTACCCCGAGACGCCTTTCATAACTTTCCTAATCAATTAATTGTTTTGGTTATTTAGATAACAATTGTGTCTATTGATTGTACCCAACCATTAATTCGTTAACTCTTATTATCCATCAATTGTTTTCTACCGTACCCGTTATAGAATCAATCACTTATACTTAAGCAATTAAAATCATTCATACACAACTGTAGCTACCACTATAATCATGCATAAACAACCAACAATTCAAAGATAAATCATTAAGAGTTAATAAACTAAGCTCCATTCCACTGCCCATTATTTTCAAACCTTTTTTTTTTTGTGAGGAGGTAGCCGTTGCCAAAAAAAAAAAAAATCAAGAAAAAAAAAAAAAAAAAAAAAAAAAAAAAAAAAAAAAAAAAAAAAAAAAAAAAAAAAAAAAAAAAAAAAAAAAAAAAAAAAAAAAAAAAAAAAAAAAAAAAAAAAAAAAAAAAAAAAAAAAAAAAAAAAAAAAAAAAAAAAAAAAAAAAAAAAAAAAAAAAAAAAAAAAAAAAAAAAAAAAAAAAAAAAAAAAAAAAAAAAAAAAAAAAAAAAAAAAAAAAAAAAAAAAAAAAAAAAAAAAAAAAAAAAAAAAAAAAAAAAAAAAAAAAAAAAAAAAAAAAAAAAAAAAAAAAAAAAAAAAAAAAAAAAAAAAAAAAAAAAAAAAAAAAAAAAAAAAAAAAAAAAAAAAAAAAAAAAAAAAAAAAAAAAAAAAAAAAAAAAAAAAAAAAAAAAAAAAAAAAAAAAAAAAAAAAAAAAAAAAAAAAAAAAAAAAAAAAAAAAAAAAAAAAAAAAAAAAAAAAAAAAAAAAAAAAAAAAAAAAAAAAAAAAAAAAAAAAAAAAAAAAAAAAAAAAAAAAAAAAAAAAAAAAAAAAAAAAAAAAAAAAAAAAAAAAAAAAAAAAAAAAAAAAAAAAAAAAAAAAAAAAAAAAAAAAAAAAAAAAAAAAAAAAAAAAAAAAAAAAAAAAAAAAAAAAAAAAAAAAAAAAAAAAAAAAAAAAAAAAAAAAAAAAAAAAAAAAAAAAAAAAAAAAAAAAAAAAAAAAAAAAAAAAAAAAAAAAAAAAAAAAAAAAAAAAAAAAAAAAAAAAAAAAAAAAAAAAAAAAAAAAAAAAAAAAAAAAAAAAAAAAAAAAAAAAAAAAAAAAAAAAAAAAAAAAAAAAAAAAAAAAAAAAAAAAAAAAAAAAAAAAAAAAAAAAAAAAAAAAAAAAAAAAAAAAAAAAAAAAAAAAAAAAAAAAAAAAAAAAAAAAAAAAAAAAAGACCGGTACCCCGAGACGCCTTTCATAACTTTCCTAATCAATTAATTGTTTTGGTTATTTAGATAACAATTGTGTCTATTGATTGTACCCAACCATTAATTCGTTAACTCTTATTATCCATCAATTGTTTTCTACCGTACCCGTCATAGAATCAATCACTTATACCTAAGCAATTAAAATCATTCATACACAACTGTAGCTACCACTATAATCATGCATAAACAACCAACAATTCAAAGATAAATCATTAAGAGTTAATAAACTAAGCTCCATTCCACTGCCCATTATTTTCAAACCATTAATGAAGAATGACATTACAAAACAACCAAATTTCACAACTAAAAAAAAATAAAAAATAATAATAATAAAAATAACCATTTAATTCTAGAACTAAAAATAAAAATTAAAATCAAATATTTTTTTGGTTTTTTTTTTTTGAATATTTGAATTTTTCAGTTTTTTTTGGATTTTTTAGGTTTTATAAAAGTAAAATGAACAATTATACTAGACCAAATGAAAAATAAAATTAAAATAACATCGGGTTGCCTCCCGGAAGCGCTAATTTTTGTTCGAGTCATTAGCTTGACTCCACCCTTATTTATTAGAAACTAGGGTGTCTTGCCCCACACTTGAAATTAAGTGGGGATGATAGTAATAGTACGTAGCTTCGAAAAATAAATTACCTAACCGAAGATGGAAAGGAGAACTAATATGATCAGTTGAAGGCACGTCATGTTGAAACACACTTGCAGGCTTCTTTACATCAGGATGGAAGTATAAAGGATCATCTTCTTTTGAATCAACTTTCATCATAGACAATGAAAGTAATTCAGCCTCTTGAGCTACAATCTTACTCAAAATATCTCCCGGCTCCATGAATTCATCCAAAAACTCTTGCATAATCATTTCACCAAGATCATAAAGTGAATAAACATCACCCATCTCCCCAAATTCATGCAAGAATTCTTCCATATTCATATTTACCTGTCAAAGTACAAGCTAGAAACCCCGTGAAAAGCAAGTGTGTAACACAAAATAACTAAATAAAAAGAACTAATTAAATTAAATAAAAATAAAAATAACACTAAACTATGCTAAACTAATAAAGCAAGTAACATTCTCATAAATGAATACGGGAAAAGATCGAATTACAAAAATCTCAAACAAAATTCCTAGATAAATAGTCCCCGGCAGCAGCGCCAAAACTTGATGTGCAAAATCGAGTCTTAAATTTATAAACAAGATATACCAATTAATTAACTAAAGCACACTCTCGGGCAGTGGACCCGTTCGTGTATAGTATAGAAGAATGGTAAGTCAGGATCAAACACATGGACTATTTATTCAAGGAAAATGTGAATTTATTGTAATTCTAAAAGATGGGGGGTTGGTTTAATGACCCAATGTCACTTTGTTTTGAAAGAAGTTAGTAAATTAAACAAGTTAGTAATTCCGAAGAATTAATCTGAAAGAGTTTGTTGTACACAAGAATATTAAAAGGTCATCTACCTCGAATCCATGACACTACAAATTCAGGTTGCACTTAATTGAAGAACCAATCCAAATATGTAGATTAATAACCGAGAACTAAACAAAGACTCACCCCGTACCCGTCAAGTTCGTTACTTTATTCAATCCCCTTAATTAACTAGTTCCATTACTAAGACCGGTACCCCGA
The DNA here is from genome assembly GCA_034093135.1 of Erigeron breviscapus. Lineage (NCBI taxonomy): Eukaryota > Viridiplantae > Streptophyta > Magnoliopsida > Asterales > Asteraceae > Erigeron > Erigeron breviscapus. The sequence goes on from CM067175.1 coordinate 94,903,358, forward strand.
GACGCCTTTCATAACTTTCCTAATCAATTAATTGTTTTGGTTATTTAGATAACAATTGTGTCTATTGATTGTACCCAACCATTAATTCGTTAACTCTTATTATCCATCAATTGTTTTCTACCGTACCCGTCATAGAATCAATCACTTATACCTAAGCAATTAAAATCATTCATACACAACTGTAGCTACCACTATAATCATGCATAAACAACCAACAATTCAAAGATAAATCATCAAGAGTTAATAAACTAAGATCACGACACAACGTTAAATTAAATCGAATTGAATCATAAAAATAGTGCAATCATCATTATTCAGCGTATCACTTCATCTTAGTAGATGATTAACAAATTAGCTACTCATACCAAGACAAATAAAACGAACAATTATCACATAAATAAAATTCATAATAATAATTGTATCAATAATAGAGGTCTTGAAATATAGCAGCTAGCAACAAGAAAATCGCCAGGTGACTTGCACTGATATTGTAGTTCACCAGCCTAGTCAATACACTAGATGGACTCGAGCCCACCCAATTGAACAAATTGTGGGTGATCCAACTAGTGGGGTTCAGACTAGAAGAGCCACCAGTGAGCAATGCTTAAACGTCACCTTCTTATCTTTAATTGAACCAAAGAAGATTGATGAGGCTATGACAGACCCAAGCTGGGTGTAAGCTATGCAAGAAGAGCTCCTCCAGTTTGAAAGGAACAATGTTTGGGAGCTTGTTCCTTGTCCACCAGGGTTAAAGAAAGAACCTATTGGTACCAGGGTCTACCGAAACAAAATGGATGAAGATGGCCATGTTGTAAGAAACAAGGCCAGACTAGTTTCCCAGGGTTATTGTCAAGCAGAGGGCGTTGACTTTGATGAAACTTTTGCTCCAGTTGCAAGACTTGAAGCCATAAGAATATTCTTGGCTTATGCAGCCCATCTGCAGTTCAAGGTCTTCCAAATGGATGTCAAAAGTGCGTTCCTTAATGGAACATTGGAAGAAGAAGTTTATGTTAAGCAGACTCCAGGTTTCATCGATGAGAAGCATCCTCATTGGGTTTATAGACTGAACAAAGCATTGTATGGTCTAAGAAAAGCCCCAAGAGCCTGGTATGATACTTTAACTAAACATCTTCTTAAAAATGGCTTTCAAAGAGGTGCAATAGATAATACCTTGTTTATCTTGAAAGAAAGAGGTAATATCTTATTGGTACAAATTTATGTTGATGACATTATTTTTGGTTCAACTGATGATGCAATGTGTAAAAAGTTTTCTAAAATCATGTCATCTGAGTATGAGATGAGTTTAATGGGTGAATTAACATTTTCTTAGGTCTTCAGATTAAGCAAACTGAAAATGGAATTTTCATAAACCAAGGAAAATATGTCAGAGATTTGTTAAGAAAATACAAATATGATTCAATCCCATCGAAAAAACACACCTATTGCAGCACCATTGAATTTGGACTCTGACCCAACTGGCAAACCAGTTAACATAACTGACTATAGAGGTATGGTTGGTTCACTGATGTACTTAACTGCCAGTCGACCAGATATAATGTTTGCAACATGTTATGTGCCAGGTTTCAGGCTAACCCTAAAGAATCACATTTGCACGCTGTAAAGCGTATCTTTAGATACCTGAAAGGGTGTCCTAATCTTGGTCTTTGGTACCCCAAAGGCTCAGGATTAGATCTAATGGGTTATTCAGATTCTGATCATGCAGGTTGTAAGATAGATAGAAAATCAACAACTGGTGGTTGTCATTTCCTTGGAGGAAAACTGGTAAGTTGGACCAGCAAGAAGCAGACTTCAGTCTCTATGTCCACTGCTGAGGCAGAGTACATTTCTGCGGCCAGTTGTTGTGCCCAGATTCTCTGGATCAAGAACCAGTTACTAGATTATGGTCAGAAGTATACCAAGACCCCAATCTTTTGTGACAACACCAGTGCAATTGCTATATCTCACAACCCAGTGATGCACTCCAAAACAAAGCATATTGACATCAGGTATCATTTCATTCGAGATCATGTTATGAAAGGAGATATTGAAATTCATTTCATCCCCACTGACAACAGTTAGCTGATGTTTTTACTAAACCTCTCGATGAGAAAACCTTTAAACATCTCATCAGCGAACTGGGAATGTTAAACCCTTAACTGGAGCTTTCTTTGTTATTGAACGCGTCAGTGACACTGATGAAGTTCTCCAGTTGAGGTGGTCCAGATAATCTTTGCTCGCCAGGCTATCGAACGCCTTTGTGATACTATCTTGGCACTAATTGATTACTGGATCATCATTTTAGGGGGAAAGACTCAAAATAATTTTCTGACTAAAATTCGTTTTTTGTTTGAAAATGCAACTGGAGAACTCTCCAGTTGGAAACTGGTACTGGATTGATCCTCCAGTTACCAGGTTCAGTCTTTGTCTAAATTTTTATAACGTTACAAATACTTGGTCAATATGTGTGACACGTGATGATACTCGAGTGTTTTAAACCACTTGATATTATGATCTGACGTGTTTTAAGCTATTTTAGTACTTGACAACTGTTTGTATTGGGAAAACAAAAAGTGAGTGGGGTCATGGGTAAAGTAAGCCGTCGTAGCATTTAATGCTGACATGGTAACATTTAATGCTTACATGAAAAATTATATTTTTATTTCAAAATTCAAACTCATTTTGTCAAAATATCTTCAAAATTGATTTGGTTTAATAAAATATAATTTTTGGTTTTACATTGGGATTTTGAATCCCCTTTAAAATACCCTTATTTACTCCGTAACTCATTTATTTTTTCTTTCTCTTACATTCCTTCATTTACTTCCAATCATCAATATTGCTTCATTCTTCTCTTTGCTTCACAAATCAAAAACCCTAAATCCTAAATTTCATTTTCATTCTTCTATGGCTCCTAGATCATCTCGATCAAGAGATGTAAATCTCTTGACTGTTCCATATAATCCCTCACCAGATGTCACACAGGCACCTGGTGCCCCTAGTAGTGCTTCGGTCATAAAACTAAATCCAAATAATCCTATGGCCAGCCTACGAGGTTCTCAAGGGTCCGATACCCTTATTGGTAGAATTCAAAAGTTTTTAAAGAATTCTCCAATAGGACCCTCATTCTCTCTAAACCCACGTAAGATGTTTCACAACTACTTATGTGAGTTTTGGTACACTGCCGTTCTTTCTTCTGATTGTTCCTCCATCAGTTTCACGTTAAAAGATGGAACAATCCAGTGTACCTTGTCAGCTGATACATTGAGGGATGCCTTATGCCTCAATTACTGGAGAGAGGGTGAATCTCCAGTCGTCTTGCCCCCAAATATAAACTTTCGCCAAGCACTTTTTGAAATGGGACACAGGGAGTGTTTGGAGAATGGGGTGTTGAAGACAAAAGGTGCGATGACCATGAAGGGCCTTACACCTTCATGGAGGTACTTTTTCATCCACCTGGTGGAGAGCATGGGTGGGAGTTCTGGTGGACTTGACCAGATCAACTCCTCACAAGCAGAGATGGCTTACTGCTTGTGGAACGGATTGAGAGTGGACTTTGCAGATATTCTGTATAGAAGCCTAGTTCAAAAGCTGAAGGGCACAAGGGGTGTTTGTATTCCCTTTTCAAGGTTCCTCTCACTGTGTTTTAAGCAAATTCTGGGTAGGGAAGCATATAATAGTACAGATTCTCCGTACACTGCTCCAGAAATGCTAAGGAATCTAGACTCACTGGTATCTGAAGCTGGTGAGGTTGATATTCCTGAACGAATGCAGCTGGCATTCGCTTCAACTGATGCACCTCTTGAAGGTGAGTCAGAAAGGCAACTGGGCGGGCCTCAAAATAATGAGGGACCCTCCAGTGTGTCTAATGTTGTGGTTGAGGATAGAGCAACCATAACTGAAGCAACACCAATCTCATCTATCCCTGGTGAAGATACTTCGATATCTGATCCTCCAACAGATGCACCCATCCAGGAAACTGGGGAAGGTCATCTGGAGACTGTCCAGGTAACTGAACAGCCCTCTGTCACATTCATGGATCTGGACATGAGTGTTAACGACGAGGAAATCCTTATAGAATCTTCGGATTCTGAAGGTACTGAAACAGACCAGGAGATTCTTGATGCTTCTGTACAAGCTCAAGACCCTTCATCTCCAGTCTTACCTCCAGACGCATCAATTTCATTTTCACCACCACAAATAAATGTGCCTATAGATATATCTTTACCAACAAATTTCGCTCCTTTACCAACTGGGCAATTCTCACTTGCTCGAGAAATGCCACCCCACCGTCGCCGTTGTTCACACCTGAGCATTCTCAGCATGAACAACAATTTGTTTTTCCAGTCCTTTCTTCAACCACCACTCCTATTATATATTCAACTGCTGGTTTGACAACTGGGGAGACTTCCATCAGTTTGCCTCCTCCAGTTGCTCCAGTAGTAACTGCAAGTGGTCCAGTGACACCTTCTCCTTTGTCACTGGACAGTCAAGTTGTCTCACTACAAGCCGATCTCCAAAACCTTCTAACCAGGGTGGAGGAGATTCAGAAGACACTTGACAAGAACACCAAGTCCTTCTCCAGATACCACAAAGATCATTTGACAAACATTAAGGTGGTCGATCTGGGGATAAACAAGTTTTCATCAAATGAAGACTTGGTGTTCAAAAAGCTTAATGAGTTGGTCACTGGCTGCAACAATCTAGCTGGTACTCTAAAAGAAGCCTTTGACCTAACTCACTCCAAGGTGTCCAGTTCAATCTCCAACTTGCTAGGAAATACTGTCAGAACTTCCGAAGTTGACTTGAAAGAGATTGAAAGGCAGGTCAAAGAACTTATTGAAAGACCTGGCCTAGATGTAACTGGCCTTGGAGAGCAGTTGATGTCTTCAGTTGGTCAGAAAATAGAGGATACGTTGGGTGCTAGAGAAGAGCAATTGGTTGAAAGGGTGATGTCTGAGATCACCAAGCTGGCCACTCCTCAGGTTGATCTGGCCCTACTTACCAGTGAGATCAACCAGTTGAGAGGCAGCATAGAGAGTTTGAACACCCAAGTATCTCTACATGCTGAATCCATAGAGAAACTGACAACTGAAGTGGGAAATCTGAAGAAGATGGATGATGAGGTTAAGGATAAGGTTGTCTCAGGTTTGGATGAGGACTAAAAGATTTTAAATGAATTGAAAACTGGTCAAGACCAAGTTGTTGCAAATGTCTTGACCCAGTCCAAAGAGACAAACCCTTTATGGAGGTCCTTCAGGATGATGTGCGGCATCTTCAAATAGTGTAAGGACTTGCAGTCATGGCAGCCTCTTGACCGGTTGCCATCTCACCCCTCTGAATGGGAAACAATTAGGGCAGGTCTAGATGCTGCCAAGGGGGAAAGAAGTTCAGTCCTTACACGACCAGTTGCACCTGGAAGGACTCCATCTGGATCTAGAAGAGAATTGGTTGTAGCTACCAGTACTGAAACTGGTGAGCAGAGTGAAAGGGGGAATGTTGGTTTGGATAAAGGTAAAGGAGTAGCTGGTGATGCATCTGCCCAGCCGGCCACTGGTGAAATGTTAGAAACTGATAATGCTGACATACTACCTCCAGTTTCAGATAGTGATAGTAGAAAACTGGCTAGACTTGGGAATGACATCAAAGAAAGGAAGAAAATGAAACAAAGAAACCAAGTTGAGGCCAGGGCACATCTTGCTCAGATTAAATTGCTGGATATGAGTGATGCCAATCTACTGGGTATCACTAAGGATGAGTATATTAGGGTTAAAAATGATCCCAGGATAGTTGACCAGTTGAATGAAATGCTAGATGTAGAACTGGATAGACACTATGCTGAGGATGAGGCAGTATTTGATGCCAAAAGTTTAAACATTTCAGTGGAGAAGGCTAAAGAAATGAGGGCCAGTGGGATTCTTAAGAGAATTGCAAATGTTAAAAAGGTTGTGAAGGATGTTTTGAATCCACCAAGAAGAAGGATTCCACAACCAAGAAGACCACTGACAAGAGATGCAAGAGATGCTGACCTTAGCACATTCGTTGAATCAACTGGCGAGGTATCCAATGAAGACATTAAGTCCGCTGTATTGGCTGCTGGTGCTGGGAGTATAAAAATCACAAATGAATCTGAAGCTAGAAACTACTACTCCCAGATCATGTCAACCAGAAGACATAGTGGTACTATTAGTAGTGTCAATGTTACAATCAAGCCAGGCACCAAGGTTTTTCAAATTGAAGTTAAGTATGCTGGTGGGCCACTGGTTAGAACTGATGATCCTGGTGCCATGCAATATGGGTTCAATGAATGGGTGGAGATGGTGAATGTTTTGGATGCTAAGGCACAAAAGAATAGGTTCGAGAAAGCATGGTAAACTTTCTAAGGGGGAAGATTCAACATAAAGAAAATCTTGAGCAAAAGTTGAATATAGAGAATGGCAATGGCAGCGAAGCCCAGTTGGCATTCTAGTCAGTTACAAACTGAAGACCATCAGTGGAAAGCCCTTACAAAGCTTTACACTGATTACGAGGAATTGACTTATATGCTTTACGTACCTTTACCCGGATAATAAGCCTTATCTTATTATTTAAGTATTAAAAGGTACATAAAGGTGGTTATGTAAAGTCACTTTAACATGCGACTTTACACTGCTTTTTAAGGAATTAAATGCTATTCCTTAAATGCTCCCAACCACATTTGTACGGCTAAAGTTAACATCCCAATGTTAACTTTGCCTATAAATACAAGTCATTGCACAACCAAGAATTTAAGTATTCAAACTCACAAGCTAAATACTTCACACTTTGCAAACCTGCAATATTCTTGGTGAACTTGTGTAATCTTCTCTCAATCGCTAAAAGGAACATTTCACAACTTTAAGTGTTTCGATTGTCTTGAGAAATTCCAAGTATAGATCAATTGTATTTCATAGGTTGTTAGGATATTTACATTCGTGTATTATCTTGGTTCCGCATCAACCTTGTAATTTGTTTAATATCAATAAATAAATTACACCTTGAAAAATACATATTGTCTCATCAAGTTACCTTACAAGTTATTTGTATCATTGCATTGTTCTTTACTTATTGTCTTTTATATAAGTAATCTATCTAGAACTTGGTATATACACACTGCAACTGGTCGTTTCCAGTTCAGTGCATATATTGCAAAGTAACTCCACCATCAACATAGAGGTGTCTTCAGTAGTACCATCTAACGAGTTGGGACTTACAATCTTGAAAAAGGGCGATCGTAAAAAGAACACCTGGTATCTGGACAGCGCAGCTAGCCGGACTATGACCGGATGTAAGCCCCTGCTTGAAGAGTTCACTGTCCAAGATGGACCGGCAGTGACGTTTGGTAATGATGAAAATGGAAAGACTGAAGGATATGGTATGATCAATAATGGACAAGTCCAGTTCACTAGAGTTGCATTTGTGAATGGTTTGAAATATAACCTGATCAGTGTCAGTCAACTGTGTGATGATGGATATAAGGTATTGTTTGATATTGCTCAGGGCACCATATTTAACAAGGACTGGAAGGTGGTAATGATTGCACCAAGAAAGGGAAATGTGTACATCATGGATATGGAACCAGCTCCAAAAGAGCAGTGCTTCTATACCAAGGCTGATGAGGACACCAACTGGCTATGGCATAAAAGGTTATCCCATCTTAATTTTAAGAATATCAACAAGTTGTCTCGCAAACAACTGGTAGATGGGATACCTCAGATTTCTTTCAATAAAGAAAAACCATGTTCAGGGTGTGAGATGGGCAAGCAGAAAAGGGCCAGTTTCAAGACCAGACAGAACTTTAGCATCACTGAACCTCTTCACATGCTACATATGGATCTCTTTGGTCCAGTGAATGTTCAAACTAGAGCTGGAAAGAAATACACTCTAGTTGTGGTTGATGAATTCTCCAGATTCTGCTGGGTGGTATTCATCAGATCCAAAAGTGATGCACCTGCTGAAATCATCTCTCTCATCAAAAGAATTGAGCTCAAGTACACTCGAAAAGTTTGTCAGTTACGAAGTGATAATGGTACTGAATTTCAGAACAAAGTACTTGAAACATTTTGTAATGACACTAGCATCTCTTAAAACTTCTCATCAGCACACTCTCTAGAGCAGAATGGAGTTGTGGAAAGAAAGAATCGCACACTGATAGAAGCTGCCAGAAGTATGCTATCTGAATCAGGTCTTCCCACCAGTTTTTGGGCTGAAGCAGTTGCAACAGCTTGCCACACCCAAAACCGGTCAGTCTACATCAAGAGATACAAGAAGACTGCCTATGAAGTACTCAGGAATCGAAAACCAAATATTGGATATTTCCATGTATTTGGTTGTCCAGTTTATATTTTAAATGATTCCAGTCAGCTTGGAAAATTTGATGCAAAAGCTGATGAAGGAGTATTTCTAGGCTATTCAGATATTCGTAAGGCCTTTAGAGTTTATAATTATAGACTCCAAAAGGTTCATGAGACAATTCATGTCACATTTGACGAATCAAATGATGCAATCAACAAGAGACCAAGCCTTGATATCTCTCTAGTCGTTCCATTGAATTTTGGTGAAACTGACCAAGTTCATTAGTCAGTTGTTTCACCAGAAAATGCTTCCAGTCACACTCAACTAGAACCAGTAAAAACAAAGAAAACCACCAGTGACACTTCATTTTATCCTTCCATCAGTTTCAACTTACCACAGAAACTGGTGATTGGATCAGATGTTCGTGCCACTCCAATATCAGCACCAGTTCAAACTCCAACTTCTCCAGTTCTTCAAGAAAGGCCTTTTAATGAAGAATTTCATGATGCCAATCGTGACCTCATTGACTCTGATGAGGATATTGAAGTAGTTTGGGCTGGTCCTCCTCCAGAAGCTGCTGCAGCTGAAGAAGATCGCCAGGTGACTTGCACTGATATTGTTATGCACCACCTAGTCAATACACTAAATGGACTCGAGCACATCCAATTGAACAGATTGTTGGAAATCCAAGTAGTGGGGTTCAGACTAGAAGAGCCACAAGTGAACAATGCTTGAACGTCACCTTCTTATCACTGATTGAACCGAAGAAGATTGACGAGGCTATGGCAGACCCAAGCTGGGTGGAAGCTATGCAAGAAGAGCTCATCTAATTTGAAAGGAACAATGTATGGGAACTTGTTCCTTCTCCACCTGGGTTGAAGAAAGAACCCATTGGTACAAGATGGGTCTACCGAAACAAGATGGATGAAGATGGCAATGTTGTTAGAAACAAAGCCAGATTAGTTGCCAAGGGTTATTGTCAAGCAGAGGGCGTTTACTTTGATGAAACTTTTGCTCCAGTTGCAAGACTTGAAACCATCAGAATATTCTTGGCTTATGCAGCCCATCTGCAGTTCAAAGTCTTCCAGATGGATGTCAAATGTGCGTTCCTTAATGGAACATTGGAAGAAGAAGTGTATGTTAAACAGACTCCAGGCTTCATTAATGAGAAGCATCCTCACTGGGTATATAGACTGAACAAAGCTTTGTATGGTCTTAGAAAAGCCCCAAGAGCCTGGTATGATACTTTAACTAAACATCTTCTCAAAAATGACTTTCAAAGAGGTGCAATAGATAATACCCTATTTATCTTGAAAGAAAAAGGTAATATCTTATTGGTACAAATTTATGTTGATGACATTATATTTTGTTCAACTAATGATGCAATGTGTAAAAGATTTTCTAAAATCATGTCATCTGAGTATGAAATGAGTTTAATGGGAGAATTAACATTTTTCTTGGGTCTTCAGATTAAGCAAACTGGAAATGGGATTTTTATAAACCAAGAAAAATATGTCAGAGATTTGTTAAGAAAATACAAATATGATTCAATCCCATCAAAAAACACACCTATTGCAGCACCTTTAAATTTGGACTCTGACCCAACTGGCAAACCAGTGAACACCACTGAATATCGTGGTATGGTTGGTTCACTGATGTATTTAACTGCCAGTCGACCGGATATAATGTTTGCAACATGTCTATGTTCCAGATTTCAGGCTAACCCAAAAGAATCACATTTGCATGCTGTTAAGCGCATCTTCAGATACCTGAAAGGGTGTCTTAGCCTTGGTCTTTGGTACCCCAAAGGCTCAGGGTTAGATCTAATGTGTTATTCAGATTCAGATCATGCGGGTTGTAAGATAGATAGAAAATCAACAACTGGTGGTTGTCATTTCCTTGGAGGAAAACTGGTAAGTTGGACCAGCAAGAAGCAGACGTCAGTCTCTATGTCCACTGCTGAGGCAGAGTACATTTCTGCGGCCAGTTGCTGTGCCCAGATTCTCTGGATCAAGAACCAGTTGTTAGATTATGGTCAAAAGTATACAAGGACCCTAATCTTTTGTGACAACACCAGTGCAATTGCTATATCTCACAACCCATTGATGCACTTTAAGACAAAGCATATTGACATCAGGTATCATTTCATTCGTGATCATGTTATGAAAGGAGACATTGAAATACATTTCATCCCCACTGACAAACAACTTGCTGATGTTTTCACAAAACCTCTTGATGAGAAAACTTTTAAACATCTTATCAGCGAGTTGGGAATGTTAAATCCTTAAAACTGGAGATTTTGTTATGAACGCGTCAGTGACACTGATGAAGTTCTCCAGTTGAGGAGGTCCAGATAATCTTTGCTCGCCAGGCTATCGAACGCCTTTGTGATACTATCCTGGCACCAATCGATTTCTGGATCATCATTTTAGGGGGAAAGACTCGAAATAATTTTCTTACCAAAATTCTTTTGTTTGGAAAATTTGCAACTGGAGAACTCTCCAGTTGGAAACTGGCACTGGACTAATACTCCAGTGTACATGTTCAGTCTTGTCTAAAAACTGGTGGTCAACCAGATTTCATAACGTTGTAAAATACTTGGTCAATACTTGTGACACGTGATGGTACTCGAGTGTTTTAACCTACTCAATACCGTCATATGACGTGTTAAGGTCATTTTTGTAAAAATAAACACTTTTTATTGGGATTATGGAAAGTTAGTGGGCGCGTGGGGAAGTTAAGCCGTCGTAGCATTTAATGTTGACACGGATAATTAAATTTTCACTTCAAAATTCAAATTTTCATGTACAAAATATCTTGTAAAATTGATTTTTGGTATTAAATATTCTTGGTATTTCATTGGGATCACAATTTTCCTTATAAATACCCCTTATTTACTCCGAAACACATTTACTTCCTTTTCACATTCTCCCATTCAATTCCAATCATCAAAAATTGCTTCATTCATCTCTCTTCTTCATAAATCAAGAACCCTAATTCCAAAATTCTCAATTTTATTTTCAATGGCACCTAAATATTCTCGATCTAGAGATATTAATCTCTTAACTGTCCCATATGTTCCCCCACCAGGTGTCAGACAGGAACCTGGTGCTCCTGGTAATACTACGCTCATCAAATTAAATCCAAATAATCCGATGGCTAGTTTACAAGGGGTTCAGACTGCCGATACTCTCATTGGACGAATCCAACGCTTTCTTCGTGATTCTCCAATCAGCGAGTCTTTCTCTCTTAACCCACTCAAGTTGTATCATGATTACTTATGTGAGTTTTGGTACACTGCACAACTCTCCGACGACTGTTCTTCCATCTTCTTCACTCTTAAAAATGGAACAGTCGCGTGTACCATAATGGCAGACACGTTGAGGAATTCATTACACCTCAACTACTGGAGACAAGGAGAGTCTCCAGTTGTCATCTCCCCCAACCAAAATTTCAGACAAGTTCTCCTTGATATGGGAAACAAGGATTGCTTGGAAAATGGGGTGTTGAAGACAAAGGGACCCATGATCATGAAAGGTCTCTCTCCATCCTGGAAGTATTTCTTCATCCATATGGTGGAGAGCATGGGTGGGAGTTCTGGTGGATTAGACCAGATAAACTCCACACAAGCAGAAATTGCCTACTGCTTGTGGTACGGACTCAGAGTGGATTTTGCCGAGATCCTGTTCAGGGGCTTTGTTCAAAAGCTGAATGGCACCAGGGGACTGTGCATCCCCTTCTCCAGGTATTTATCCCTCTGTTTCCTTGAAATTCTGGGGAGTGTTGAATATCACAACACTCAATCTTTGTACACTGCCCCAGAAATGTTGAGGAATCTTGACTCCCTGGCATCCATAACTTGGGAGGTTGAAATTCCTCAAAGAATGTTGCTGGCATTTAGTAAAACTGATGCACCAATCCAAGGTGAGTCAGAAAGACAACTGGGCGGGCCTCAAAACAATGAGGGACCCACCAGTCTGCTGGAATTGTGACAGTTGCCGAACCTGGGCAACCGTCTAACCCTTCCAGCTCCAGCGTGTCAGTCCCTACACCTGTCACTGGAGACCTCCCAACAGGTCTCCAGGGTGCTCCAAAGGCAAAAAGAACACATCGCCCTAGGAATCAGTCAGCCACTGCCACTGACAGTAAAAACCTAAACAGCCCTCCAGATTCCTCCCAATAGTAAGCTGGAGATAGTCAAAGGGATGAACCGCAAGCAACCACCCTCGCAACTTCTGTAGGAGAGGGTGGTGAAGATAATACTGGTAACCCAACCCAGAGTAGAGTCCGTGTCTGCACAATTTGATTCAAGCCAAATTTCTGACACTACTATTGCACGAACTGACGACGTCTCTGGCCAGTCACAGTTGGAGACTGACGTTCCAAACTCTACGACCGATGATGTTATGATTGTGGATAGAGCAATTATAACTGAGGCAACCCCTGTGACCTCTGTCCCTGGTGAAGTTACCCTGGTAACTGAACCTTCAATAGATGAAACCTTCCAGGAAACTGGAGAAGGTCATCTGGAGACTGATCAACCTGATCAGCCATCTCTATCATTCATGAATCTGGGCATGGATGTTGATGAGTTCCAGCTAGAATCTTCGGATGCTGAAGGAACAACTTCTAATCAAGAGATAGTTGATGTTTCTGTACAAGATCAACTCCCTTCATCTCTTGATCCGCCCCCAGAACAAACAACAGTTTCATCTCTAGATATGCTTACTAGAATTCCACAACCACAACGACGATCGCTTATATCTTCACTCTTTGTGCCTAGAAATAGGCACATGCCACCACCACCGCCGCCGTTGGTCACACCTGAGCATTCTCAGCATGACCAACACATTGATCTTTCTCATCGTCCTTCTTTTTCCACTCCTGGTTCTATTTCTCTTGCCCCTGGTCAGTCAACTGGGGAGGTATCACTTAATGTGCCTCCTCCAGTGGTGCCTGCTGCTGGTCCAGTGACAACTTCCCCTCCGTCACTGGACACTCAATTTGTCTCCTTCTTAACCAACATCCAAAACCTGATCAAACGGGTGGAGGGTGTTCAAAAGACAATTGAGCAAAACTCCAAGTCCCTCTCCAGATACAACAAGGATACACTTACAAATTCTAAAGTTGTTGATCTGGGAATTAATAAGTTTACTGCAAATAAGGACTTGGTGTTTCAGAAGTTAAATGAGTTAGTCACTGGCTGTAACAATCTGGCCACTTCTTTAAAGGAAGCCTTTAACTTAACTCAAACCACGGTCACCACATCTATTTCCAACCTGCTGGGTAACACTGTTAGATCATCAGAGGTTGAGCTGAAGGAAATAGAAAAACAGGTCCAAGAACTGGTTGACAGACCTGCATTAAATGTGAATGAACTTGGGCAGCAGTTGGCCACTTCAGTTGGTCAGGTGATCAAGGATACCTTGGCAGATAGGGAAGAAGCTTTAATTCAAAGGGTGATGTCTGAGATCACCAAGATAACCCCTTCACCAGTTGACCTGGCCCCAATCACTAACCAGGTTGATTTGTTGAAGGGTAGTCTGGATAATCTGGCTGCCAAGGTGTCTGAACATTCAACTGCCATAGATAAACTGGCAACTGAAGTTAGCAAGGAAAAAGAAAAGGAAGTTGTGCAGGAAAGAGAAGTTGCATAGGTTGGTCTCTCTCCCGATATTGTCAAAATTTTGGAAGAATTAAAGACTGGTCAAGGACAAGTTGCTGGTAATGTCTTGACCCAGTCACAAGAGACCAACCATCTTTGGAGATCTTTTCGTATGGTTTGCACGATCTTTAAATAGTGCAAGGACATGCAGTCGTGGTAGCCTCTTGACCGATTGCCCAGCAGCAACACAGACTGGCAAGAAATTCGGGCAGGTCTAGATGCTGCCAAGGGGGAAAGAACTGCCCTTGCACCACGATTGCCAGGTGCAGGCACAAGAAATCTGGTGGAAAGGTAGGTTGTTGTTGTTGATTCTGGTACTGATGCCAGTCAACAGATTGAAGAGTTTGAAGATGTTAGTGATATGGGGAATGTTGATAAGGGCAAAATGATTGCAACCGATGAATCTGCCCAGCCGGCCACTGATACTCCTTTATTAGAAACTGGAAACGTTGATCAACTTCCTCTAGTGACCGAAAGTGAAAGCAGAAAACTGGCAAAAATTGGTGATGGCATTAAAGAAAGAAAGAAACAAAAACAAGCAAACCAATTGGTCGCCAGAGGTCAACTGGAGAGAATGAAGATACTTGATGCAAGTGATGCCAACCTGTTGAGCATCCCACTTGATCAATATCTGAAAGTCAAGCATGATGCAAGGATTGTTGGCATGCTAAAAGAAATGCTTGACATTGAGCTGGACAAATTCTATCCTGACGATGAAGCTGAGTATGATGCCAGAAATCTTAACATATCAGTGGAGAAGGCTAGAGAGGTTAGGGCCAGTGGAATTCAAAGGAGATTGGAGAATGTCCAGAAGGTGGTCAGGAGAGTACTGAATCCACCCAAGTCCAAAGGAAAACTGAAGCCACTGCCAAGAGATGCAGATCTAAGGACTTGGGTGCAACCAAATGAACCTTCAACTGATGATATCCGAGCTGCGGTGCAAAAACTGAGCACTGGCCAGATTCAATTGGCTAATGAATCTGAAGCACGAGCATACCTGACTGAAGTGCTGCAGCGAAGATACAATCCAGGCAAGATCGTTAATGTGAGAGTATCGATCAGGCCTGGAACTCAACACTTTATAGTTGGGGTTCAGTACTTCAATGGACCAATGCTTCAAACTGAGAATCCAGACATTCACCACTATGGCCATTCTGAGCATGTGGAGATGCTGAAATTGTTGGAGGCAAGGCAGCATAAGAACAAGATTGAAAGGGGTTGGATTTATGTTCTTCAGCAACTGATCAAGTTCAAAGAAAGTGTTGAAGAAAAACTGAACTTTGATCCTGAAGACAAATTGCCCATTTCTTCAGCTGCCAAAAGAAGGAAAACTGGCGAAGGGCCACCTGCATAAGTTTTTCCTTCAGTTAACTTCTTGTAATGTTATTTACATTCTTGTAACTTGTATAAATTTCATTTCCTTGTATAAATGAAGTTACCAGTTTGTAACCACAAGGTAGATAACAGATTAAATCTAACAAACTAAAAAGAAAAACCCAAGGCATTTATTGATCTATAAAAATGCCTTGGAAAATTTAGATAGATTTAGTCAAACAAGTCTTTCCAGTTCATACTTGTACAGATACAAGAACTCGAAAAGACTTGGCAATATTTCAGGACAAATAGGGGGAATTTGTTAGGACCAGTTTTGCTGAAAATTGGCCAGTCTCCAGTTGCATCTGGAGACTAGAAGATTTGTCCAGAAATATATTGAAGTCCAGTTGCAACGTACAGTTAACGCAACTGAAGACTTCCTCTAGTTGAGATCTGACCAGATGTAAAGTTATTCCAGTTGAAGTCGAAGACAACAAGTGGAAGACAAAGAATGACAATGGCAGCGAAGCCCAGTTGACATTCTACTCAGATACAAACTGGAGATCATCAGTGTAAAGCACTTACAAAGCTTTACACTGATTACAAGGAAGACCTTTATGCTTTATGTGCTATTAACCGGACAATAACAATTGTCTATGTTTAAAGTACAAAAGTACATAAAGCAGGTTGAATAAAGTGATTTTATGTCATAACTTTATACAGCATTTTAAGGAATTAAATGCTATTCCTTAAATGCTCTCAACCATATTTGTACGGCCAAAGTTGACATCCCAATGTCAACTTTGCCTATAAATAGAGGTCTTTGCACAACCAAGAAAACAACTTTTGCATTTTCTTGGTGAACTTGTGCAATATTCTCTCAATCGCTAAAAGGAACATTTCACAACTTTAAGTGTTTCGATTGTTTAGAGAATTTCCAAGTATTAGATCGATTGTACTTCATAGGTTGTTAGGATATTTACTCTTTTGTATTATCTTGGTTCCGCAACAATCTTGTAATTTATTTAAAGTTAATAAATAAATTACACTTGAAAAATACATATCATCTCACCAATTTACTTTACAAGTATTTACTTATTGCATTGTCATTTACTTATTCATGTCATTTACTTTACAAGTATTTACTTATTGCATTGTCATTTACTTATTGTCACCTTAATAAGTAATCTATCCAAGAACTTGGTATACACTTACTGTAACTGGTCGTCTCCAGTTCAGTGTTTATATTGCAAAGTAACCGCACCATTGACATTGAGGTGTCTTCAGTTAGTACCATCTAGTGAGTTGGGACTTACAAGTGGTATCAGAGCAGAAGGCTA
Source organism: Erigeron breviscapus (assembly GCA_034093135.1). Lineage (NCBI taxonomy): Eukaryota > Viridiplantae > Streptophyta > Magnoliopsida > Asterales > Asteraceae > Erigeron > Erigeron breviscapus. The sequence continues at coordinate 94,919,987 of CM067175.1, forward strand.
ATATACTTGCCTAGATCTGCTTAGATGACTACTACTGAAGGTGGGGATGGTTCTGGTCAAGGTGAAAACCCTCTTAATACACCACCTGTTCAAAATGTTAATACTAACCCTCCTTCTCCTCCTAATGCCCCTAACCATGTCCATGTTCATTACTCCAATACTCCTGTTCCCAAATTTGATGAAAACAGTGAGACCTTTGGAACATGGAAGGCCAGAATGCTCTTGCATTTTGGTGGGATAGAGAGGTATATGTTAAAAATCCTTAAGGATGGACCATATATACCTCATGTCTCTTGGGGTCAGTCCTCTTCTAGATCCTACTGGAAGAAGAGGCAACAGAGAAAAGCTCAAAGACCATTGGTCTGATGAGGATCGCAGACTGGTTGACCTTGATACCAGACTGAAAAACATGATCCTTGGAGCCGTTCCTGAAGATCTAATTCCAACACTTGTGTTGTTCCCAGTGCCAAGGCAATGTGGGATGAATTAGTTATTCAATTTGAAGGAGGTGATGACACTATTGTCACCAGAAAGGTTGCCCTGAACAAGAAGTATGAATCCTTCTTTGCTCTTCCCAATGAAAGTTTAACTGGTACTTACACCAGGTTTACTAGCCTCATTAATCAGTTGCGAGGCTTGGGTGTTGAGAAGGATAAGGATATTCTTCTTGAGAAGTTTTGTGATATTCTTCCTTCCAAATGGGAAAACATGGTTCTTGTCTTAAGACAAGGTAAAACCCTGCACAGTTACACTCTTGCATCGCTCTATGGAGCCTTCAGATTCACTAAGCGGAATAGGGAAAAAAGTAAAAAGAACATGGAAAACTTCCCGGGTTCAATTTGCGTTCCATAATGCTCGGTTGATTCCAGATAATATAAGAGCTATACGTACTGTCAACTTATGCAAAATGAAACTCAACCTTTTAAAATACTTGAACAAACACATTAAAGATACCAAAGATAAATCATGTTAGCCTACCAACCATCCAGAAAATGCAAATCTACTAGCATAGCAAATATTCCAACAAATCAATGACTGAAAATATAAACTAAGATTACCTCAATTTGAACATTATCATATTAAGCCATTAACCGTCAAAATCTAACATAACAATATGCTAGTAGATTTTACAAGCATGCACCATAATTTCCAAATATCCAAACCCCCTCACACTTATTCCACATAATGGGGTGAAACATTATCCTTCGAGATCATATATCCATGTTCATTTTCATTTAAAATAAAATGAAACTTAAACCAACAGTTAACAACTAAACATGATCTAAACAATTCCATGGCAAATTAAAACACGGCTACAAACTTTTTGGTGGATCGAAAACGACCAAGTATAATTTGTCCAGGAAATAGTTGAAGATTCAGTGAAGAATACTTGTACAGGATTCTGAACCACTTCAGAATATTCACCGAAGCTTCACTTCAGTTCAGATCAACCCATCAGAAAACCATTCAGCTGAGGTCAAAGACTGAAGACTGAAGAAAGAGAATCAGCTCAGACGCGGAGCTCAAAAGATGATTCTATCTGATCAAAGACTGGAGCATTTTAGTGTAAAGTACTTACAACACTTTACACTGATTACGAGGAAGCCTTTTTGACTTTACCAACCTTTACCCGGATAATAACATTATTTATGGAAAAAGTACAAGGTTGAGTAAAAGGTTGGGAATAAAAGTGAAAAGTCACATCAAAGTGACTTTCACACATATTCTTAATATACGCATGTTAAGGAATTGCTTTCAATTCCTTAAATGCTCCCAACCGTATTTTGTACGGCCTGGTCCACGTCAGCATGGACTTTGCCTATAAATACAAGGTTTCTCACATTTTGCAAACTGCTTGAAACTTTGGCATTGCAACTTGTGAGTTATACTCTAAGTAATCTTAAGAGTATTTCCAAGTTATTTAGATCACTTATATTTCAAGGTTGTTTAGATACTACACATTTGTGTTTATCTTTGTTCCGCATCAACCTTTGTATTTTATTTAACATAATTAATAAAATACATTTGAAAAGTACATCGTGTCTCAATGCTACATACTTGACTTATATACATTATTTATATAGTTTCAGCACCTTTAGTTTCTTGCAATTCACTTTCAGTTACTTACTTTATTGTTTAATCCATATCTGGATCGTCATTCTGAACTGGTCTCATTCCAGATCAGAATTGCTTGCCAGTCGGGTAATCCATGTATAAGGGACTTACACTTTTAATTATGTCTTTTGTTTGACCAATTGACCCCAAGTGAGACCCACTCTAACCCATCAAACGGGTATTACACAGCTAACATGCAACAGTATTTGATGAGCTCCATTCCACTGCCCATTATTTTCAAACCATTAATGAAGAATGACATTACAAAACAACCAAATTTCACAACTAAAAAAAAATAAAAATAAATAATAAAAATAACCATTTAATTCTAGAACTAAAAATAAAAAATAAAAATCAAATATTTTTTTGGTTTTTTTTTTTTGAATATTTGAATTTTTCAGTTTTTTTTGGATTTTTTAGGTTTTATAAAAGTAAAATAACAATTATACTAGACCAAATGAAAAATAAAATTAAAATAACATCGGGTTGCCTCCCGGAAGCGCTAATTTTTGTTCGAGTCATTAGCTTGACTCCACCCTTATTTATTAGAAACTAGGGTGTCTTGCCCCACACTTAAAATTAAGTGGGGATGATAGTAATAGTACGTACCTTCGAAAAATAAATTACCTAACCGAAGATGGAAAAGAGAACTAATATAATCAGTTGAAGGCACGTCATGTTGAAATACACTTGCGGGCTTCTTTACACCAGGATGGAAGTATAAAGGATCGTCTTCTTTTGAATCAACTTTCATCATAGACAATGTAAGTGATTCAGCCTCTTGAGCTACAATCTTACTCAAAGTATCTCCCGGCTCCATGAATTCATCCAAAAACTCTTGCATAATCATTTCACCAAGATCATAAAGTGAATAAACATCACCCATCTCCCCAAATTCATGCAAGAATTCTTCCATATTCATATTTACCTGTCAAAGTACAAGCTAGAAACCCCGTGAAAAGCAAGTGTGTAACACAAAATAACTAAATAAAAAGAACTAATTAAATTAAATAAAAATAAAAATAACACTAAACTATGCTAAACTAATAAAGCAAGTAACATTTTCATAAATGAATACGAGAAAAGATCCAATTACAAAAATCTCAAACAAAATTCCTAGATAAATAGTCCCCGGCAGCGGCGCCAAAAACTTGATGTGCAAAATCGAGTCTTAAATTTATAAACAAGATATACCAATTAATTAACTAAAGCACACTCTCGGGCAGTGGACCCGTTCGTGTATAGTATAGAAGAATGGTAAGTCAGGATCGAACACAGGGACTATTTATTCAAGGAAAATGTGAATTTAATGTAATTCTAAAAGATGGGGGGTTGATTTAATGACCCAATGTCACTTTGTTTTGAAAGCAGTTAGTAAATTAAACAAGTTAGTAATTCCGAAGAATTAATCTGAAAGAGTTTGTTGTACACAAGAATATTAAAAGGTCATCTACCTCGAATCCATGACACTACAAATTCAGGTTGCACTTAATTGAAGAACCAATCCAAATATGTAGATTAATAACCGAGAACTAAACAAAGACTCACCCCGTACCCGTCAAGTTCGTTACTTTATTCAATCCCCTTAATTAACTAGTTCCATTACTAAGACCGGTACCCCGAGACGCCTTTCATAACTTTCCTAATCAATTAATTGTTTTGGTTATTTAGATAACAATTGTGTCTATTGATTGTACCCAACCATTAATTCGTTAACTCTTATTATCCATCAATTGTTTTCTACCGTACCCGTCATAGAATCAATCACTTATACCTAAGCAATTAAAATCATTCATACACAACTGTAGCTACCACTATAATCATGCATAAACAACCAACAATTCAAAGATAAATCATTAAGAGTTAATAAACTAAGATCACGATACAACGTTAAATTAAATCGACTTGAATTATAAAAATAGTGCAACCATCATTATTCACCGTATCAGTTCATCTTAGTAGATGATTAACAAATTAGCTACTCATACCAAAACAAATAAAACAAACAATTATCACATAAATAAAATTCATAATAATAATTGTATCAATAATATAGGTCTTGAAATATAGCAACTAGCAACAAGTGCAAAATAAATAAAGGATGGTACGAGATTAAGAGCCTGCGGATGTAGTGATGAAATCGATCAAGAGAAAGTGGCTGCTACTTCACGAAAAACGAAAGGCCAAAAAGCCTTTTGGCTTTCTGCGGCTCCAACCTTCTGCCGACTCCAACCCACCCCTCAATTTATCAAAAGCGATAATATATATTCCCCTCGTATTAGTTTTCTTGAGGCTTATGGGCTTTTTTTTTTTTTTTTTTTTTTTTTTTTTTTTTTTTTTTTTTTTTTTTTTTTTTTTTTTTTTTTTTTTTTTTTTTTTTTTTTTTTTTTTTTTTTTTTTTTTTTTTTTTTTTTTTTTTTTTTTTTTTTTTTTTTTTTTTTTTTTTTTTTTTTTTTTTTTTTTTTTTTTTTTTTTTTTTTTTTTTTTTTTTTTTTTTTTTTTTTTTTTTTTTTTTTTTTTTTTTTTTTTTTTTTTTTTTTTTTTTTTTTTTTTTTTTTTTTTTTTTTTTTTTTTTTTTTTTTTTTTTTTTTTTTTTTTTTTTTTTTTTTTTTTTTTTTTTTTTTTTTTTTTTTTTTTTTTTTTTTTTTTTTTTTTTTTTTTTTTTTTTTTTTTTTTTTTTTTTTTTTTTTTTTTTTTTTTTTTTTTTTTTTTTTTTTTTTTTTTTTTTTTTTTTTTTTTTTTTTTTTTTTTTTTTTTTTTTTTTTTTTTTTTTTTTTTTTTTTTTTTTTTTTTTTTTTTTTTTTTTTTTTTTTTTTTTTTTTTTTTTTTTTTTTTTTTTTTTTTTTTTTTTTTTTTTTTTTTTTTTTTTTTTTTTTTTTTTTTTTTTTTTTTTTTTTTTTTTTTTTTTTTTTTTTTTTTTTTTTTTTTTTTTTTTTTTTTTTTTTTTTTTTTTTTTTTTTTTTTTTTTTTTTTTTTTTTTTTTTTTTTTTTTTTTTTTTTTTTTTTTTTTTTTTTTTTTTTTTTTTTTTTTTTTTTTTTTTTTTTTTTTTTTTTTTTTTTTTTTTTTTTTTTTTTTTTTTTTTTTTTTTTTTTTTTTTTTTTTTTTTTTTTTTTTTTTTTTTTTTTTTTTTTTTTTTTTTTTTTTTTTTTTTTTTTTTTTTTTTTTTTTTTTTTTTTTTTTTTTTTTTTTTTTTTTTTTTTTTTTTTTTTTTTTTTTTTTTTTTTTTTTTTTTTTTTTTTTTTTTTTTTTTTTTTTTTTTTTTTTTTTTTTTTTTTTTTTTTTTTTTTTTTTTTTTTTTTTTTTTTTTTTTTTTTTTTTTTTTTTTTTTTTTTTTTTTTTTTTTTTTTTTTTTTTTTTTTTTTTTTTTTTTTTTTTTTTTTTTTTTTTTTTTTTTTTTTTTTTTTTTTTTTTTTTTTTTTTTTTTTTTTTTTTTTTTTTTTTTTTTTTTTTTTTTTTTTTTTTTTTTTTTTTTTTTTTTTTTTTTTTTTTTTTTTTTTTTTTTTTTTTTTTTTTTTTTTTTTTTTTTTTTTTTTTTTTTTTTTTTTTTTTTTTTTTTTTTTTTTTTTTTTTTTTTTTTTTTTTTTTTTTTTTTTTTTTTTTTTTTTTTTTTTTTTTTTTTTTTTTTTTTTTTTTTTTTTTTTTTTTTTTTTTTTTTTTTTTTTTTTTTTTTTTTTTTTTTTTTTTTTTTTTTTTTTTTTTTTTTTTTTTTTTTTTTTTTTTTTTTTTTTTTTTTTTTTTTTTTTTTTTTTTTTTTTTTTTTTTTTTTTTTTTTTTTTTTTTTTTTTTTTTTTTTTTTTTTTTTTTTTTTTTTTTTTTTTTTTTTTTTTTTTTTTTTTTTTTTTTTTTTTTTTTTTTTTTTTTTTTTTTTTTTTTTTTTTTTTTTTTTTTTTTTTTTTTTTTTTTTTTTTTTTTTTTTTTTTTTTTTTTTTTTTTTTTTTTTTTTTTTTTTTTTTTTTTTTTTTTTTTTTTTTTTTTTTTTTTTTTTTTTTTTTTTTTTTTTTTTTTTTTTTTTTTTTTTTTTTTTTTTTTTTTTTTTTTTTTTTTTTTTTTTTTTTTTTTTTTTTTTTTTTTTTTTTTTTTTTTTTTTTTTTTTTTTTTTTTTTTTTTTTTTTTTTTTTTTTTTTTTTTTTTTTTTTTTTTTTTTTTTTTTTTTTTTTTTTTTTTTTTTTTTTTTTTTTTTTTTTTTTTTTTTTTTTTCATTACAGTAAGCTAAACAGTTACCTTGGTTTTTCCTTGCCTTTCTTTGACTTGTTTTGCTTACTTGAACTTGCTTCTGTTTGACCTTTGCACTTTCTTAAGTTATGTCCTTTCTGCTTACACTTGCTGCATGTCACAGTCTTGCCAATCCTAGATAATTTACCTCCTGTAACAGTTGAGTGTGTCACCTTCTCATCAGCAGCCCTCTTTCTTTTCTTTGCTGGTCTTCCAATCTGTGGATGATGGTGTGGGGGTAATAGCTTGGTTGGGCAGTTACTTCTTGGCCATGTAGAGGCACCAGTAACAGGGTTAATTTTGTGATCATAGACCTCCCTCCATGTTTCCAATCTATATGCAAGTGCATAGTAATGGGGGGAAGATAAATTGTTTTATACATAAATATGATGTGTGTGGACATAAATACCCTCACGTGGAACACACGTGAGGGGGTTGACGGCTGGGTACAAACGGACGTTTGTACCAGGGGGATGTAATGACACAATTCCTTTAATTTATTTAGCATGGAGTTGTTGCACGAATGAGAATTTGAAGTTGATCTTTTCTTCTAAACTACCATGTACTAACTCACTTCATCAGACTTTGGTCATCTTAACCTACAAGGCATTAAAATCACAAATTAAGTATATATAATTACCAAAATGATTATAAATTAAACATAAACATATTGATATCGCGTAAGATAAATATGTATAAAATAAGCGATATCAAACCCCGTGGTGTTGACTCGTCCCTGAGAGGTGGACGAGTGAAGGAGGGTGGGGGACGGACTCTATAAGGCACCTTCTCATAAATTTGATATAGTAAAATCATCTCCAATGTTAAGGATATTGTTAGGTATCTTTTAGCTATCACATTATATCTTTAAAATCTTTACATATCCTTAAAATCTTTCAGTTTTACGTTCAACTATACATTCTTATATAAACTCCTAAAAACATGTGGAGTTAAGATATATACTTTATGGACGAGCAAGGACGAACATGATTCAATGCTATGTACAAAGAAGAACAAACAAGGATATGTAAAGAGATGTACAAACACTCCAATTTGAGATAGCCTAATGTTGGTAGATCAAAATCATTCCACTTAATAAGGCCATTTTCTAATGGCCAAAATGCTTTGCCAGCTTGGGTAAATTGAGTTTTAGTGTGATGGTTGGAAGGCTAGAATAGTTTGTTGACGTGTTGTTGAGATGATCGATCTGCATGGACATTTTGTATATATTTGACATGTGCCGATTGAATATCATAACAGAGGGTCATGTTGTCTTAACCGAATCCACGCTAGAAGCCCCTCACCAAATACCTAACAGAAGGAAAATCCTCTAATAGTCTATCCAAAGGCACAACAATATATTAGGGAAAACCTTTGCCCTCTTAGACTCGAACGTGGGTCTCCCCAAATCCATGCTTTCATAAAGAGACTTCGTTTACCACTGGGCTATTAACTCAATGATTAGACGCTTTTGTAAATGCCATGGCCTAAGAGAAGTATATTCTTTCCGCTAGAAAAGTTGACATATCACCGTCTGTTATACTTCAAACGTTGGTTCCAACTGCATATCTAAAAATAATAATCGAGAATCACAAAAAATTGAAAGGCATCATACAAACCAAATACTCATGAAAATGTTAATAATGTTTCATTACTGCTACATTTCATAGGTGTAGGTCAGTATCTTTAAATTTAACTTTATAGAATATAGGGTAAATTCAAAAAAACTTCGCGTAATTTTTAAATTGTAGGTATGACCAGTGTAGTTTTGAACAAACCTCAGGTATGATTTTTGTAATTTACCCTAGAATATAAGAAATTTTTTTTGGAAGCACTACTACAAAGCCAGATTAATGCATGTAGATTCCGGTATAACCGGTGCAGGATCGAAATCACGAGATCTATACGTCTTTCACAAGTGCGGAATCCTTGTGAATACCTCGATAATAGGGCTAACAAACACGCATAGATATATAAATCTAACATGGAATTTGAGATAAAACAGATGTAAACACTCATATTATTACAATAGTCGGCGCTTACAATACCAAATGAGTATACATCTTGGACGGGACGACAAGGTATAGATCTCTACCTTGTATCTCTAGAACGACACAATAGCTATTATTAGGATACCGAAATAACCTAGAATTCGTCCATGCTAAAACCCTAGACTACAACACGTATAATTAGTACAAACACATGTTATGGGTTGGACTTCGTGTGGGCTTCACGTGTCAAACGGACTTCATATGGACCTCCAAGTTCGTTTGACTCTCAAGGTTTGTATGGCATAAGCTTTGTATGTCATGAAGTCCATTGATCATATATAATTGTATTGCAACGACCATCATTTTATGTATTTACAATGCAACACTTACAAAAAGTGTTAGAATTTACAATAGGGATAAGGGCGTCAAAATGTAAGTAACTAAGATCGAAAAGTTATAGTGTGCACGAACTTTCGGAACCTCTATTATGTGCACGAACTTTGTAAAAATGTTCTAGTTATGTAACTAACTATGATCGACCAATCAAAAACTTGCACGTGGCAGCTCATATGAGGTGCCACGTATACCATGTTACATGATTTGAATACTTTTACTAAGTTCGTACACACAATAGAGGTTCTGATAGTTTGTGCACACTATAACTTTTCGGTCTTAGTTACATACATTTCGGTGCACTTATCCCTTTACAATAACACTTGATCTAAACACGTGTTGCGATACAGACTGTCATCAGTGTATATAAGTATTGACTTTAAACGGTAAATGAATACGACATAAATATACTATTTGAAGGTGAGTTAATTTCACAAGGGGTGATATTTTCACAACATCAGTTAGCTAAGCTATCTGTAAGACCACAACAATCTATATTTTACATAATTTTATACTATACTAAATTATATACATTATTTGTGGATCGTTAAGGCTAAGAGGAGTGGAGTAGCCATGGTTTGGGCTACTTCCACAATATCGCGACATGTAGCATCTTGAGTTACCATGGAAAAATCCATGGAGTGGGGTCTTGCTAATGATTGACTTTTTTTTCTTAGCATAAAACATAAATACTAAATAAAAAAAACACTACATTATATTAAAAAGTTCACCTAAAAAACAACCCATGTTACTACTTTTTTGAAACAAACAACACAACAACATAAATAAAACTAACTATATCCATATTTTTTCTTGTTGTCTTGTTGCGCTTTTAGTATGATGGATCGTTCGGGTTTGCCAAAGTGACTGTAATCGGTGGTTAAGACTCTCAACTCAGTGAGCTTGATCGTGTTTTCCTTTGCCTTTAGCTTCATTTTAGCCAACTCCATCTTTTCCTTCCCCATACCTACGCGTTCCTTGCTTATGTCCATCAATCCGTCCAATTTCACCGACAAATGATCAAATGTCTTGTTGTACCTAGCCTTTCCCTTGCCTTTTCCACCCGAACCCGACGAACCGGCGTACGTAGCTTCCCTAGCCGCGTCTCTCTACCACGAGCGCACTCTTGGAACACCGACTCCCCGCCCCCCTCCTTAAAGTCATTTAGGCCGATGTTGACACGAGCATCCGAACCTTGAAACATTTATAAGTCGAGTTAAAATTATATAACAAAAACCATTACAAAAAAAGAACCGGATGAAAAAACGACCTTGGTTTTGTGACTCGGTAGACGATGACGTTTTTTTACCTTTTTGCACTCGGTTGATCGCTAGTGGCCTTTGCATCAAAGTCAGCCAAATAGTGGAACTTGGAACTAGTTTTTATTTTGTCCCAAACCGTTAAGAACCCTAATGCTTTTTCATAAGTTCCTCGGTACTCGACGAGGGCATTTTTTTTACCAAATCGACATCATTAGCACCGCTTTGATGATTGTTCATGGGTCCCTGGGTATTCCGCCCCACTCCTTTTAGCCAAATATTCATTATCACTGCTTTTCATAAATGACTCAATGTGATTGTCGTTATGGTTCATCGTTGCACAAAAGCATTATTCCATCTTGAGCAATTGAGGAAGCGAAGCGAGTTCCTTTTCTTGCCTTGAACCTCAGCTTCAAGTGGATACTTCCTGTGCTCCATTTTTAATCACAAAATTCAATAACATAGCAATAAATAATAAATCACTTTTCTATAAACAATTCAACATACTGTAACACTCGTGATTTTTGACATGTTGACTTATATAATTATTATTTGTTAAACTTGTATGAATTTATGTTTTGGAAATAAATGTTTGAGAACACTAGTGTAATTTATGTTTTTAGGCATTTATATTATACCCGTGTCGAGGTAACTAGCTTTTTGTGTGGCATTAGTGAAATAAAACCCACGTATTTTCTATCCCTAATCCGGCCCCTCCCTTTCCCCCCTTTTGTGGATCTTGTTCCCCCCACTAATGGCTCTCTCTCTCACCCTTATCTTCTTCCTTATCTCCCTCCAACAAAAACACACTCTTCTTTCTTTTATTCTTCAAGTTTTCGGATCTATCAAGATTTTGATAAGTGTAATTTACTAATATTTGTTTAATAATAATCATCATCACCAAAATTCAAGGTTATTCTTCCACTTCAAGTGTCCATCTCTTCTCTTTGCTTCAATTTCGGATTTCTTGCTTCAAAGAGATTTTGGTAAGTGTTTTTACTCTTTAAATACTTGATTTATGTTATTGTATGTCTTGGATACTAGATCTTTTGATGTATTGGTCAAAATCCCTAAAAATCTAGGGTTAGGGTTAAAAGTATCAAATCAAAAGAGGGGTATTGTCTTTGACAAGGGTAGGGTTGTATAATGGGTATGGTTTTGCTTTTTTTATGTTATAGAACCAAAATTGATGTTTAATTTGTGTCTAGCTTGGGCAAAACTTTGAGTTCTTGTTGGAGTCAATTGGAATTTAGAGTTTGAAAAGGGGGGTTTTCGATTTTAAAAGTGCGTTTGTGAAACGAATTGATATTTATGCTTAATTATGCTCGTAGTAAGTTGAGTAACAGAATCGGGTTTTGATTTGGTGTCTAGAATGGCCAATTTCGTGTCAATGAGCCTCATATGCATATTTTCAACCATATATACATATTTTCTGCCATGTATGCATATTTTCAGTTTCAGATGCATATTTTGCATTCTCATATGCATATTTCATCCTTGTATGCATATTTTAGTTTCAAATGCAAATCTCGGAAAACCCATATGCAAATTTAAGTCTCATATGCAAATCATATAAACTCATATGCAAAATCATCACAAACATTCTTATGGGCATTTGTGGGTGATAGTTAAGTAGTTAGACCTTATCGCTTGGGAGACTTTGTAATGACTTGATGTTGTAGTATGTTGAGATCATTGTTGAGCTTTGGGACTCATTCCTCACCCTTTTGAAGCGTATAGTTGTGTGATCGTCTGAGGTGAGTTTCGTAGCCCCTAACTTCGTTGAACTATGGGGTGGAAAGTGTACTTTCTTTGTGTGCATCTTTTGTGTACTTCTGTAGAATTATTTCTTCATGTATTTTTTTAGTGGTTATTCTTTGTGGTGTTTTCTTTGTGGAACTTTATTCCTTATAGTACGATATATTGATGCGTTTATATTACTAGAGTAAGATGGGTAAACTGGTATGCCTAATTGGCATTGGTCGGGTGGAGGGAAAGTTGTTGGTATCACCTGTGTATATACCCTGCCAATACCCAAAGGGCATAACAGAACTGAGGTTCTATTGGTAATTCTTGTTATTATTGGGCGTAGTTCTCATTGTGATGTTTGATTCTAGGGATGTGTGTACCATTGTTTAGTGTACAAGGACTGTGTGCAAAGGCTGTGTGTGCAAGGACTTAGTGTACAATTTCTGTGTGTGCGAATACTTAGTGTACATCTCCTGTGTGTGCGAATGCTCAGTGTACAATTTCTGTGTGGTACGATATCCTCGGTGTTCCTATATCTGTGTGGTACGAATTCTGTGTAGTACGATTCTCTTAGTGGTACGATAACTTTGTGGAACACATCATACGAGGTATGCATCATTGAATGGTAAGGTATATACGTATATGATGTCTGAATGGTATTGTGTGATGTTGTTGAGTTGTACAGTGAATGGATGTGATATGTGCTTTTCTCGACACCTCATGATTCTGCCTTGTTGGGGTGTTACACATATGAAAATGCATATACATCGTACAACCTTCCTCACCACCTCATATTTATCCTATTCCCCATCAATCAAATCAAAATCAACAATATATACATAGATATAGATATGATCATATGAAAAAGGTGAGAATAAGACAAGGCTAACCCCCATTGAACAATCAAGGATTCATAATCCCCATTGTAAGGAGACATACAGTCGTTACAATGGTCAATTCGCATGTCCCACATAATGGTCACATAATGTAAAAATTGATAACAGAGAAATGGATAACGATAAAAAAATCAGGCTTTTTCCATAACCACGTGATGTGAGAGAAAAACAAAAAATTGAGGCAATCCAGAGAGCATCCAATCAAATTGCACCGATTAGAATGACATGGATCAACCCAAATTGGACGATGTAGATCAGACATGGGGATCTTTCCTCCCAACCCCCCACCTCTACCTATATATAATCATCCCATCTTCGATTTCACCGAATTTCATTGCACCAAATTATCGTTCAAAAAAAAAAATGGTCCGGAAAAACCACCCACGCAAAACCCCAACGAAATCCACCCCACCCCCCCCCCTAGAAGCTATTTACCCGTGGAGATTCACCGTATTCCTCCGACACCTAAGTCATTTAAGATATCGTTGGCCAAACGGCCAAACACCGATCCAACACAAGCTGCAGCGACTGAATCACCGTCGTTAATCAGGTCATGTCCAGCACCAACTCGGAGGAAGGACTCCTAAGCCAAAGCTTTTGATCGACCATTATTTCGGTTTGCTTACGAGTGGGAACGGGCTCTAGCTCTGGCTCTAGATCTGTCTCGATGAAATCAAAGATGGGATGATTATATATAGGTAGGGTGGGGGGTCGGGAGGGAAGATCCTCACGTTTTATTTACACCGTCCAATTTGAGTTGATCCATGTCATTCTAATCGGTGCAATTTGATTGGATGCTCTCTGGATTGCCTCAATTTTTTGTTTTTCTCTCACATCACGTGGTTATGGAAAAAGCCTGATTTTTTTATCGTTATCTATTATCTGTCATCAATTTTTACATTATGTGACCATTATGTGGGACATGTGAATTCACCAAATTACCCTTAATGAATTAAATCACCATCAACCCTTAATATTAAATTACACAGTTCATTATATTATAATATATTTCTACTACCCCTTTAAATCAAACACATTTACATCAATTAGCTATACTATTTGACGTTGCACCACCATCATCATCCATCGCCGTCATCATACCCCGCATTGCGTGGGTACCATATTAGTTTCTTTAAAAGAAGACATGAAAATGTTATATGACTTGGAAAAAAAATTCAAAAACTGGGTTCTAAGGAAATCTAGTGACTTGTTTGCCTCCAAGTTCATGTATTTTTTTCTATCAAATGTAACAAACCAAAGCCTCTTGAGCAACCAGGTGACACAAACGCAACTAATAGAACGGCATACTCTGAACATTTAAGGGCATAGCTAGCCAAAAAAGTTACAAGTTACAGCCAAGATTCGCTTACCCATGCCAGTGTATGTTATTTTTTTTATTTTTTTTTCACAGACACTGCCATGCCGATGTAAAGGTCATGTGCTTGAATAGCTTTACTGAATGTAGCAGACCCAAGACACGTACTCGGTAATGTGATAACGACCAATTCGTGGTTGATTTTAGGACTTAACTTAATTTGGGACAAAAAACTCTGCTTCATGGAAGGCTGAAATGAGTGATGAAATGAAAATGATCTAGGAAATTGAGATATGAGAGGCAGGAGTTGGATATGAGTAATCAATCTTCTAGAAGCTTCTGAAGTAAGAACTTGTGGTTACCTAGCTTAGCATTGCATTTGCTTCCCGTCAAAGGTCACTCTTGTCGTTCCATAGCAAGTTCGAATCTAAACTCGACGTCACTTGAAAGTTCGAAGTCCAGTTCTATTAACCAAGTCGATATATTTAAATGTTTCAAGTTAAGGCATTTCTTATGGAGTAATTAATGGTTCCTCCTCCAAAACTACCTTAATTTTCTCATAATTGAATTTAAATTAATTTATCTATTTTTGTTAGAAAAACAACCCTTGTGAGATTAAAACTGTGAATCTTGAACAATCCTTACAAATCCTTAGTGCAATTTATAAGTCTTCAATTTTTTCCTTCTAGTGTTTCTTGGACCAATACTGTTAAAAATTATGTATTAAGTTAAGTTTTATCCTAACCGTAATTTTTTTTTTTTAGAACAGCGAAGGGCCGGACCACGGGTATCCGGACTGAATACCGTGGGCCTACCCGATCCCCTCCCCCGCCCGATCCACCCGGTAAATTCAACTCGCTCGCCAAGAATATTGGCTAGTAACAACGTTCGAGATGGGATTCGAACGTGTGACCCGTAAATTAACTTGGTCAAACAAAGCAAGCATCCTAACAGTACCCATAGCTGATGCCACAATAGTAGTACAATACCCTCCCGTTTTAGCTATCTGTGAATTCGACAAGAAGCAACTCCCATACCCTTGAGAATTATAACCAGAAAACCAAAAGAAGAAACCGAATAGAGAAAAGATGAAGCCCGAAACCTTTGTTTTATTGATACAAGTTTTTTTTTTTTTGTTGGTATTTTCTTGTATTTTCGTCTCTAATTCTAATCTTTTGAATCAATTTTATCAAATATGAAGGAACACTAAGAATTAGTATTTCAGACTCTTTTGTTTATCCAATTTTTATTTTTCCATATGGTGTGTTTCTTAATCGTTGAATTTCGTTGTTTTGCCATTTTAGACTCTTGGTTTTTCTTTACACAGAGTTACTAGTTTGTCTATTACTCGTTTTTTTTTTAACACATCGGGATGTCTGACCACTAAAGCAATCTTGGTGGTTAATTACTGGTTTGTGTTTTGAACTTTACTATATTCACTTTTTACCTACCGGTCGCTGCATTTTAGCGATGAGGCCAATTAAAGCCCTTGTAAGGTTCCTATGATCATCCAACATTGTTTGCACTGACCCATGAGTTTTTTTTGTGCAAATCTGACTTCAAGAACATCAATCTAATATGTGACAATACAAAGGTATGCCAATTTTTTTTATATGTAAATAACATTTGCTTATACTTTTTAAGAAAAATTGTGTTTTGTTCTTTCGGTGTTTCGAGTATGGGTTTGTCAAGGGGGAAGTTTGTACTTATTATTGTGTTATGAAATTATGATCACTAGTGTTTAATTATCCCATAGGTTCTTAAGATTTATGAAAGACATATTGATATCTCATAGGTCTTTTTCTACCTTTGGTAAAACCAGGAAACAGTTTTTTGACCTTTGGTAGGGATAAGGCTGTGTACATCTTAACATCCTCCATACACCGTCGAAAATAGTATTAGGACCCATAATCCGTGGAAAACGACATTGGGAGTTACTTTTTTTTTCTTCTTGTTTTACATATTGATATGCCATTTTGCTACCTTCTTTGAATAAAATAAATACATATAATTCCAATTCCAATTTCAATTGTATGTTTTTACTGGATCAAGTTACAACTGCACGCTCAAGATGGGGCATGCTCCATATCAATCATATAGTTACTTCTAAATTCAAATGATAAAACTAGACTAGGATGAATAATTTTGGAATTCGAGTACTGACCCATTTTTATAAGAACAAATGTTTCTAAACGCATCAAATATTAACTATAGCTCGAAGTCTTAAGTCGTGTTTGGTTCACTTATATGATCGGAAGGAATTGATTATTTTTTTTAGTGTTTTTGGTTGTTTAAAAATGAAGGAATTTTTATTTCATTGTAATACTTTTTAATTTGATGGAATCTGCATTCCTTAAAAAGTAGAAAGGATTTTTATTCCGTACGTCCATTGAATCTCCAATTTAAAGGGAAAAAAACAGTCTTTCAAAATACAATTTTTTTTGACAGATTTCATTATTTACAAAAGTATGATGTAAATCAAAGGCACCCTTATACATCTAGAGACTATTATTTGTAATACGTGACACGAGACATAGCACCATGTGGCAATTTTACCAGCACAATCTGAAACAAAAAGATATACTGTAGCTGAAAGTTGTATACACGTAATCAACAAATGTAAATTTAGATGCATCATACATGTAATAGAATTTGCGAAAAGCTTGGTAAAGTTTTTGGGATCTCTCTTATTATCACATTTACATAACACAAATAATTATGAAAACGTGTAAAACCGAGTATTATATATTAGTTTTCCTATGGACATGTTTTTACATAAAGTCGATTTCTAATCATAAAGTTTATTTGGAAAATAAAAATCCTCAACAGTCCTGTTATAGAATAGTGATGCATTTTAAAAAATAGAAAACTCAACAAACATTTTTTGTTGATTGTTTGGAGTTGTTAGAAAGAAAAACAAATTTGCTATTTATGTCATGTTAATGTTTTACTCCGTAATATTTAAGATTGGCAAATTGACAACTTCTAAGTTAAGATACCTTGATCTAATTGGTTCATGTGGCTTTGTCCCTAAAAATATTAAACTTTTGGGTATCGACAAATTTGTTGCTGAATTTCTAACTATAAAAGTAAGGAAGTATAATTGATTAATTGATGTCTCTGCATTCTTCTTCACCTTATTATAACTTTATTATATATATATTTAATTTGATTGCCATGCTAATTAAGTATTATATTAATAGAAAGATTATTTAATATAATAAGATAGATATGTTAAAGCATAAAACATTAAAAAATTATGGATATTAACGTCATTGGCTCTAGATCGTTTAGGGAGAACCTTGTAACAAATGAAATAATAATAATGGGTATAAAATATGAAAAAGTAGTGACGTAGACTATCCCCATGGTTTAAGGATCGAATGTATTCAATATCCAGCAAATACACAGCCTTACATGTTTGACCATACGCTTTCTCTGACCCAATATTATTATAGATTTCTACCAAAATCCCCGTATATCACTTGTATACTTATTATAATTTTATGTCATCACTTAGTTACATTTGATTATTTTTATCTTGCGATACATATATTTTCTTTTTAAATGGCAGTATTTTGTGATACATTCATAAAATTTTTCTAAGGGTAAATTACATAAATCATACCTGAGGTTTGTTCGAAACTACACTCATCATACCTACAATTTAAAAATTACGCGAGACATACCTATCGTTGTCATAAACCTACACTGACCATACCTAGCCCTAACGAAGTTTGACGGGTGGTTAAAAAAGGGTCACATGCCAGTCACGTGAGGGGGTAAAACAGTCTTTTCTCACTACTTCTTCTTCCTCATATGTTGACATGTTGTTTCTTCAAACTCTAATCTTATCCAAAGAAAATTTTCAGCCAGATCTCTAAATCTTCAACAAAAACATATACGCATCAAAATCACAAATCCTTAAAATAATCAAAACTAATAAATCTTCTCTTTTCAAAGCAAAATCTATATATCTATATCAATCTCTATATCATTCTCTATATCATTAAAATCATAACAATGAATCAAAAAAACCCCAAATCTATATCTATATCGAAATTAATATATATATATTATATATATACAATTGGAACGAAATTCAAACCAAATCTAAACCCAGATCTCTATATCAACAACAATAAAAGTTTCAAATGTCCTCCAAATCCAAATCTAAACTCAAATCAAGCCAAACAAAATCTGCTCCTAAAATCATATACGATTGAAACGAGATTTGGAAGCTAACCATAAGTTTCACCAAAGACCAATATTAACCTCGAAAATTCTCATGGAAAACCCAAGACCACCACTGCGCCGCCGCAAACCACCGCACCAGGTGTGGCCGTCGATCAAATGGAGCAAGCCCTTGGGGCGAAAAAATATTATGGGATTGACGAATGTTTCGAGCTCTGTTGAAAAGCTTAATCTTGACAAGCTCATAAATGGTGTTTTTTTTAAATCATTTGGTTATTGATGGTGCAAGGATTATAGATCTTGTGGGAGAATCCTTAAATTCATATTAGATTTTTGAGAAAAGGATAGATACATGGCAGGGAAGGGGAGGTATCACACCACCACCGCTGATGACCAGACCACCACCACGGCCGGATCGTTACCGGAGCTTCTTTGTTTAATGGGTCTCTTATTGGATTTCATTGTATTTTTTGTGGTTTCATACCATCACACATACATATACAACTGCATGTATATATATATATATAGGATGAAGTGTAGATATGTATAACATTGGATTTGGGTGTTATATAAACTTGAAATATAGATTATAATGTGGCGTATGATGGCTTTATGATTATAATGAAAAAGTATAAATAATATTGTGATGAATACGATGATATGGGGGACAAAAGAGACTTTTACGCGTTCACGTGATTAGCATGTGACAAAACTTAACGGTCCGTCATGCTTCGTTAGGGTTAGGTATGGTCAGTGTGGGTTTTTGACAACGATAGGTATGTCTCGCGTAATTTTTAAATTGTAGGTATGATTAGTGTAGTTTCGAACAAACCTCAGGTATGATTTATGTAATTTACCCTTTTTCTAATTTTATCAAAATGTACAAGAATCTTGCGCGAACATATGCCTGGCCACCCTATATGGGATGCACTTTGTACATATGTTTAGACGGAATTTGATTTCATTTTGATAAACTTGTATTAGGATAAGTGTGGTTTAATGTAGTCATTTAAATAATTTTTGTAGTTTTCTATTAGGGTGGACGGAGTGCCTTAGGCGCCAAACCGGTAGCGGTCCGGTACCTAAGGGAACACCGCCCCGTGGTACCGGTACCGGTTGGGAGGTGGTCGAAATGGAGATAGCTGTCCCCGACTTGGTCTCGCAAAAAATGACCGTTAGGAATAAATAAATATAAAAAAAACAATAAATAATGGGGCCCACCACCGAACGGTCACTTCCCACTCTCCTCTCCCTTTTCTTCTTCTTTTTTCTTTTTTTCTTTCTTGTTTCTGTTTCTGCCATTTTTCTTTCTTTCTTTTCATTATCAAATTACAAATTACATAAACACAAATGAATCGAGGGAGGGGGAATCCAAAACGTAAAGATCCTGTGTTCGCTCAACTTCCCAAACGACGCAAAAACCCACCGCCCCCAAATCGTGATTCAATGCCACCTCCTCCTCCGCCACAAAACACCGCCGATAATGTTTACATACCCGTGCCCGCTGATGATTTCTTGAGTCAGATGGATCCCGCGTTTTTCGATACTATCGGGTTTTCGCAATATGCGGGTGGTTCGTCACAACAATACGAAAATGTCGAAGAAGATGTAGAAGAAGAAGAAGATGAGGCCGATGAGGAAGAAGAAGCAATACCGGAAACCCAAGTCCCGGTTAAAGGAAAAAGAAAGTGTCGAAATTGGGGGAAGGATGAAGAGGCGTGTTTAGCAAAAGCTTGGTTAAACGTTTCCGAGGATACACACACCAGAAACGCCCAAACGGGCAACTCATTTTGGAGGAAGGTGAAGCATGAGATGGAAAAACATTTGAAGCGTGATTCGAACCGTAGCCCGGAAGTGATTCGGTCGAAATGGAAGGATTTGAAACATAAGGTTTCGGGTTTATGTGGTATTTATAATGTTAAGAAGGGTAAGATGTTGAGTGGCCAAAACGACGAAGATGTGTTTAAGTCGGCCGTGGCAGTGTACATGCGGAAATACAATAACAGGTCCGGGTTTCCACATATAGAGGCGTGGAATGTTTTGAAACATAAGGTTTCGGGTTTATGTGGTATTTATAATGTTAAGAAGGGTAAGATGTTGAGTGGCCAAAACGACGAAGATGTGTTTAAGTCGGCCGTGGCAGTGTACATGCGGAAATACAATAACAGGTCCGGGTTTCCACATATAGAGGCGTGGAATGTTTTGAAAAACGCGCCCAAATGGGCGGAATTTCTTACCTTGGAGGGGATGGAGGATTCGGGGAGCAAAAGGGCACGAACGGAAGAGTCAAATGTCAATGTCCGTTCATCCGGGGAGGCGTCGATCCATATTGACTTGAACGAGGACCAGTGTGATCAAGAAAAAGAAGGTGGGAACGACGTTGATGCACCACCACGGCCTGCTAGACCCGTGCCGCCGCCCCGAAGTAGACCTAGAGGTAAGCAGCCGGCTACATCCGCCTCCACCACATCTGAAAAATTCTTGAAGATGGTCGCCGAGTTGAAATGCGACAATGAGGATAATAAACGAGCTCGGGAGGAGAAGTTTCAGATTCAGAAGGCAATGATGGATAGTTATATGGCGGCATAGGAGGCTAGAAAAGTACGGGAGGAGGAGATGACACGTATGGTCCAAAGTCAACAGCGGCAGAACGATATGGACTTCGTCATCAGGTCACACGATCACCTCACCGGGCCGATGTTGGAGATGGTGTTGGCGCAGAAACGCGACATTTGTACGAGATACGGATGGCCGATGCCCTAGTTTATATGTTTAAGTTGTTTATGTTTTAGTTATTTGTGTGTTTGAATAAAAGTTTATGTGTTTTAGTTGTATTTTTAATTTATTAAATAAAAGTTTTAATTATTGATTAAAAAAAAATAAAAAAAAAATAAATATAAAAGGGTGGGGAGGGGTGGGGAAGCACTCCTTGCAATTAGGGAGCGGGCGGAGAGGAGGAGAAAAAGCGGGGAGGGGTGGTGAGGCACTCCCCCCACCCTTATGCATAGCACTATTTATATCTTTGTCTTGAAAATAGATATAGAAAATCGTCTAATTTACAATACTTTTATAAAAATTGTCTAAATCTGTTGAATTACTGCAAAATACTCGATGTATTCCTACAACTTAGGGATGAGCAAAAAACGAACCGAAAACCAACCATAAAAACCAAAAAAACCGACCGAAAAAACCGAAAACCAGAAAAAACCAATGGTTTTCGGTTTTGATTTTTTGAAAACCGAATGTTTTGGTTCGGTTTTGGTTTTATATGAAAAACCGAACCATAAAAACCGAACCGAACCAAAAATATATATTGTTTATAAATCTTTGTATTTATATCCTTTTAATACTCATTCTCATTAAACATGTTAAGAAATTTGCTTTAGTTAGTGTACAAAACAATATTAATTATATGTTTTATGCGAAAAGACACAACAAGATCGATTCGGTTTAATCAATTTCATATTTAAACAACACGTGAAAGATATAAATAGTTATTTGAAATAAATATTTGAAGTTTGTTCAACTTAATTTGATGGATTTATTGTCATTGTTGAATTGTTTTTGTTAGTTATATTGTTTGGATAAGTTATTGAAGTTGTAGTATAATCATATGGTATAAACCTTAATCTTTTTTAGCTCAAATTGGCTCAAACTCATAAGTGGTTAAAAACCGACTAAAACCGAAAAACCGAACCGAAAAAGACCCAAACCGAAAAAACCGAAACCCAATGGTTTTAGATTTCAAAAACCGAATTATAGCGGTTCGGTTTTCGGTTTTAGTTAAAAACCGACCCAAATCGAACCGTACTTAATTGATAACTTAATTGTTATCTAGATCAACTTTTCATTTATATAATTAACTCATTTTATATATTATGATTCCTATTTTTTAAAATTCAATAATGAAAATTCCAAACATAATCTTTAAAATAACTTTTTATTGGAATTTTTCCTATCCAAAAAGAGTATTGTAACAAATTATGTCATATTATTAAACCACCTGCGAAAACCACCCACAAAAGTCATTAGATACGACCAATAAAGATATTTATTGATCTCGTCACATTGTACATACTAGCGTAGCAGGTATATATGATATTAACTTCATTTAACTTTAACCGTTCATGTTCCATCATGTATTGTTTGTGAATCAAGAACATCCACTAAAGCTAGGCAAATTATAGGCAATCTTGCTCGAATGCGTGACTTACATGAAGAGCGACGATTTACACGCGCACCTTGTCTTATAATCCTATATCATCAATTTATAATTTATTATGTTATATGTTATACCTGTAGTGGTTCTAAGACTTAAATAGATGGTATACAACTAAAAATGATGATGCAAGTATCATCGAAGCTATAATCCCTACGTGAAAGGAAACACCATATTCTTGGTGAATGAACTTCTGTTTATCAGTAAAGGTCTCTTAATTTGCTAAAGCTATCAACAACACAACATTTAAATACGATAAATGCTATTGATATCATAATTGGCACATAAATAATCGCCAAAACACCAAATTAGACTAGCTGTGAAAACGAGATAACAGCCACCACTTTTTGACTAACGATCCACAACACTAAATATACTATTGTATGTGGAAACGAAAATGTACTTCTCGATTGTAGTTTTGTATCTCCAATGGTGTTTAAGCAAGGATTCTCGCTTAAGGTCTTGGGGTTAATCTTGTATGGAAAAAAGGGTTTGAGAGATGTTTTAGACTTGCTGACGATTCCCAACTGGTGTGAAATCAAGGTGTTGATCTCACGCCACCAAGTGTGAAGTGTGTGTGTTTTTGTGTGTTGTTCATTGGTCTTAGAAGTGAGCCAATGAAGGGGTATTTATAGAGGTCAAGGGTAGGTCAGCTTGTTGGTCCCCAACCATGACGTTTGTCTTGCAGGAAGACGTATATGTTGGTCCCCAACCATGACGTTGGTCTTGCAGGGAGACGTTTATTCGGTGTGTCGTTTTATACATAAGCATTTGTCCCTTGCGAGGAAGAGACAAAGTTGTTGCAGAGTTTGTTAGACGTCGCTATGACCGACGTCATGGAACTTCCAGCCTAAAGCCTTGGCTACAGTCACAACCAGCAGCGGGAAGGCTGCTGCCTGCAGGGAAAGGGCTACGGCCTTGGTAGTACTTGGCCATAGCTATGCATTAGGTGGAATAGCATTAGCGAACTTTGGCTTATTTACTAGCGTTAATAGTACTTAAGCTAGGTACGTCATCAAGCCCCCCAGCCTAGCGTTACATGCTTATGTAGTGCTAGGTTGAGTTAGGAGGCAAAATTTTTTGAAACAAACAACTTGTTTGTTTTAGCTGCATCCCACTGCTACTGTGCATATTTATTATTATATATTATCATTCCTCTTTTTTTTTAATTATATATAATAAATAAAAAAAACGAAAAAATTATATGCTCCGATCCTAAACCTTCGAAGTGTACACGTGTTGCGATCCAGGTGGGGCTCCATCACGGGCTCTTATATGCTCTTGGCCCGACCCATTTATTCCACTATAAATAGAGGAAATTAGGTCATTCTCTTTTTCTTATCTTCACTTTCTCCACCCCTTTTTTTTTTCTTTATGTGTGTGTGTGCCGCAACCGGCCGGGGCCACTCATATCTCGGCCGCAACCTATCATAGCCCAACTTGCTTATTTAAACTCGACCGCAGCCGCAGCCAATCATAGCCCGGTCGCTCCTTCGTGTTTTCTTTTTCTCTCGAGTGTGTTTGTGTGTGCCGCGGCACAGCCGTAGCTGTACGGTAGCCTCACCTAGCGGCGCCTTATCTAATTTGGGCCGCGACCTCGATTTCGCCGTAACAACACTTTACTCAATCGATCCGTAAGCTCATCTTAGTGTGTTCCACCGTCGCCGCAGCCTGCTACTTACTAGCTCCGGTCTCCGCCGCAACCTACTTCTTAAGGTTGGTTTTTGCCTTTTTGCTTTATTTTGATGCTTTTGAGATGGGTGATAGGAAAGATTCACATCTTCGCTTTTGTTCCCTTAATAGAGATGATTTTGCCTCCTTTCTTTCAAAGCATAGGTGTCCCCTCCATAAGGGTTATACCCTGCCGCGGCCTTCCGACACCGTAAAGAGTGTTCCGGAAGGGAAAGTGGCTCTCTATTGTGCTACTTTTGAGAGAGGAAATGTTCGCCTTCCCTTTACTAAATTTTTCTTAGATGTGCTCCATTACTATAGTTGCCATGTCTCTAAACTTACTCCTTTCGGTGCATTACGGATCTCCATGTTTGAGGCGTACTGTCGTGCCCTCGGGGGCGAACCTACAGTCGCTCTTTTTCGTTTGTTCTTTAAGTTGGGTGTTTCGGGTGATTGGTATACTATCGAAAAAAGAGCTAAATCTCCCGCGGGTAGTTGTATGTATGCTGTGAAAGATTCCATCAAGGGATGGAAGTCTAGGTTTTTTTATGTGAACTCCGACGTTATTGATCCCGACCATTATCAGGCCTTAAGTAAGCGGGATGTTGGGAGTATGCCAGCGGATTCTTTACCCACTACTGGGTATGATGCCGCCTTGGCCGCTAGGTTAGTTGATCCGCCTGTACGATGTCGTACCCTTCCCGAGGGGGCCTTATATCTTGCCAAATTGAGCAACACATGGAGTTTTCATCCTGCTACTCCCCGCGTTATTGGTGCTGATGGGAAGGGTATGGAGGCTTGAAACTTGTTCCCATGGCTTTTATTATTTGTGTTGTAGATGTTTCTATATGCTTTACTTGTCATAAGCTTTGTTATAGTTGTCTTACTTATTTGTTCCTTGATGTGTTTCTCTCTTTTCGTTTGTTCTTTAAGTTGGGTGTTTCGGGTGATTGGTATACTATCGAAAAAAGAGCTAAATCTCCCGCGGGTAGTTGTATGTATGCTGTGAAAGATTCCATCAAGGGATGGAAGTCTAGGTTTTTTTATGTGAACTCCGACGTTATTGATCCCGACCATTATCAGGCCTTAAGTAAGCGGGATGTTGGGAGTATGCCAGCGGATTCTTTACCCACTACTGGGTATGATGCCGCCTTGGCCGCTAGGTTAGTTGATCCGCCTGTACGATGTCGTACCCTTCCCGAGGGGGCCTTATATCTTGCCAAATTGAGCAACACATGGAGTTTTCATCCTGCTACTCCCCGCGTTATTGGTGCTGATGGGAAGGGTATGGAGGCTTGAAACTTGTTCCCATGGCTTTTATTATTTGTGTTGTAGATGTTTCTATATGCTTTACTTGTCATAAGCTTTGTTATAGTTGTCTTACTTATTTGTTCCTTGATGTGTTTCTCTCTTTTCGTTTTGTAGTTATGGATTTTGCTGCACTCTTGGCGTCACCTTCCGATGACCAGAGGTTCGAGCCAGATGTCGCACAGGGCGTCTCTATTTCGGAGGTTCAAAGTGTAAGGATGGATGGAGAGATCATTGTGCTTCCGGATGACCCAAAAGCAAATGAGTTGAAAGAGAGAACCCTTAAAGCTCATGCTGAACAACTCAAGGCTAAAAAGAGTAAGAAAGGAAACAAAGATGCTCTGGCTAAGGCTGCATCTGACAACATAGTTGTCCGCAAGAAAGCTCCAGCCAAAAGGAAGACGGAGAATGCGGGTGTTATCGGGAGTTCGAAAAAGAAGAAATTTTTTGATGGGATTGAATTAACAGAGCCTAGTGGGGGTACCTCGTATAGGTTGCGGAGTTTAGATGTTGATACTAGTGGAAGTGGGTTGGCTCCAGGTAGGGGTAAGGATATTAAAGCTTATCAGAGGGAGAAAGAGAAAGAGAAATTACAGAAGAAAAGGAAAGTTGTAGATGTCCATTCGGGTGATGAAGAGGATTCTGAGAATGAGGAGGAAAGGGATGGGGACGGAGCTGGGATGGAGGAGGAAGGTAATGAGACGGAGGGGGTGGTAGTGAGGCGGATCCTGACACCGAGTCTGCTGGTGGTTTTTATGCTCCGGAGGTGGACGCCACTATCTTTGCTCCTTTGCCCCCTCCTATCCGAC
This sequence comes from Erigeron breviscapus, assembly GCA_034093135.1. Taxonomy (NCBI): domain Eukaryota; kingdom Viridiplantae; phylum Streptophyta; class Magnoliopsida; order Asterales; family Asteraceae; genus Erigeron; species Erigeron breviscapus. Next base: position 94,946,119 of record CM067175.1, read on the forward strand.
TGTGCCTACTGATGATGGCCCTTTCTCCGTTGAGTTTACTGGTATTTCTTTCATGAGCTTGCTCCGGTCTGTGGAGGAGAGGCGCGAGTATGTTGATAATATTATGGTTCCCGCTCGTCTGCGTGAGGCTGCTAGATTGCCTCTGCCTGCATTTCGTGACTTTACTAGGCAGACTGTCATCAGTAACATCTGTGCTCAGGTCTGCTCAAGTTTTCCTTCCTTTCCTCCCCTTTTTTTGTGTTTATATATATAATGTTATCTATTTTCTAACTATGAATACTATGAATTTTTGTGCTTTGTCCTGTTTCCTGCCTTTAGGTTGAATCTGATAAGAGGTTGGAGTATTTTGTCAAGGAAAACTCTCGGATGCAATGTTTTATCGAAGCCTTGCAACGCCAAGTGAAGAAGCACGAGTTAGATACTTCTCGAGAAGTTGTGGAGGCAAAGTATGAAGAGCTCCGATCTGCTACAACATTCGAGAAGCAGAAGTCCGCTTCCCTTGAAGAAGATCTCCACAAAACTCAAGAGAAGTTGCATCAGTCTGAGATTGAAAAAGAGAGTTTGAGGAAAGAATCAGAGGATTTGAGGAGCAGGCTAGACAGGATTATGTTGAAGATTGATAGTTTCAAGGACAAGGATAAGTCATCACAAGAGAAGATCAAGTCACTCAAGGGAGAAGTTGCGAGACTCCATGCTGACCGCAGCGCGCTCATGGGAGGTTTGCCCGAGGTGGTGCGCAAACTTTTGCGCAGTTATGAGTTTATGAAAAGGATGGTTGATCTTCAGAAAATAGCGGTGAGTCATGGTGGACATAAAGTGTTGGAGAAGCTTCAGCGTAGGGACTTGACCTTGGACATCACAAAGCTTCCTGGGTACAAACCGGGGGCTTTGATGGAGCTTGATCAATCGGCCAAGTGTTTTGGTGATGCAGATTTTGACTTCATCCGATTGGTTTCTACGAGCTTCGACCTTACAGCCGAGGAGATCTTAGCTCCTTGATTTATGTCATTTTTCTTTATGTACTTTGGATGACTGTATTGCCTATGTTGGCATTCTGGAACTTTTTTATTTTGGATACTTAGAGTTTATTTGGCCCTTCGTGGCCTTGGCTTGTAAGATCCTTCGGGGTCAAGACAATTTTATGTTTTCCGCACCTTCTCTTTTCCTTTTTATGTTATGTGAAGTATGCATGCTTGATATGTTCTTACTTCTTTACCTTTGTTGCATATTGTAATACTGTTTATTGCTAGAATAATTTGTATGTGTTTAGACCCCTGCCAAACATGTTTTTGGGCTTAACGTTGATGCCAAGTTGTTTGGGCTTGTGCGGCTATTGCATTTTTACCATTCCTGGCCGGAGCGCATGGGAAGGTTACCGCAAGGTATCTAGGGAGCTTGTCCCCTTTCATACCAGCAGACTTAAGTCTGTGGCACCAGGTTGCGAGCCTACGTGCCTAAGTTATAATGACTTGAGTGTCGGTTATAACTTTTTAATTACTTAGAGCTCTTCTTTTTATTTTTCTTTTTTTAGAATGTTTTTTCAAAGAAAGATGTAAAAATTTTTTTTCAAAAGGGGCTTCCGGTTGTTGCCCTTTCATTAATCAACCAAATGTTAGACAAGTGTTAAACTTTGAATATTAGCTACTGGAGCTTACAATGAGCATATACTACGACTGCTTGCCTTTAGATATGACATTTCTTCAATTGGTTGTTGTTCCATGTTCTTGGTAAATCTTCTCCTTGGAGTGTCGCGAGCTTGTATGCTCCGTTTCCGCATGCTTCAACAACTTCATATGGTCCTTCCCACTGGGGACCTAATTTTCCTTGCTTCTCTGCTTTGCTTGCATCGTTGTTGCGGAAGACATAATCTCCTGGTAGGAATGTTTCTTTCCGTACCCTTTGGTCATAGTATCTTTTCATCTGCCTTTTGTAAGTGGCCTCTCTTATGGCTGCCAGCTCTCTCCTTTCTTCTAACAAATCTAAGTTACTTCTGAGTTGGTTTTCATTTTCTTCTTCAATGACTGCTCGGCGGAGAGTGTGAACACTTGCTTCTGCGGGTATCATTGCCTCTGAACCATACACCAAGCTGAATGGTGTTTCTCTGTTGCTTACTTTGGGTGTTGTTCGAATGCCCCAGAGGACTTGGTGCAACTCGTCCAACCATCCGTCTTGACATCTCCCCAGCCTTGCTTTGATTCCATTCACGATTTCTCTGTTGGTTACTTCTACTTGCCCATTAGCCTGCGGGTGGGCTACAGAAGTAAAAGACTGTTGAATTTCTAAGTTTTCGCAAAATTGCTTGCCATTGTCACTCACAATTACTCTTGGTATCCCAAATCTTGTCACTATTTGCTCCCAAACAAATTTCTCCATCTGTTTTCCTGAGATTGTCGCCAAGGGTTTTGCTTCTACCCACTTGGTAAAGTAATCTACTGCCACTACCAGGAATTTGAGCTTTCCGGGAGCTTTCGGGAAAGGACCCACGATATCGATTCCCCATTTTAAAAATGGCCACGCTGAGGTGATAGGAATCATCTCATTCTTGGGAGCTTTGGGAACCGGAGCGTGTACTTGGCATGAGTCGCAACTTTGAATTTCTTCCACTGCGTCCTTGTGCATCGACGGCCAGTAATAACCTAGAGTTGTGATTTTTGCTACCACCGTTCTTGGTCCGGAGTGTAGCCCGCAGGCTCCATGATGTATTTCTCTTATGACTTCTCTTGCTTGCCTCGGGCCTACGCATCTGAGAAGGGGGCCTAGATATGACTTCCGGTACACACTCCATCCTTCAGCGTATACTGAGGGGCTTTGATTCTCACTTTTCTTGCCTGGTCCCTATCTGCTGGGAGTGTTCCTTCTGCTAGGTATGCCATTATCGGAGTCATCCAAGTCTCACCTTCTTCTTCAATCGGGGCAGCTACTATCTCTTCTTCAATGGAACTCTTTTCAAGCATCTCAACTAAGACTTGCTTAGTAAGGTGTGCAAATGAGGTGGATGCTAGTTTGCTCAGTGCATCAGCTATTTTGTTCTTATTCCTGCTAATGTTTTGTATTCGAAAAGACTTGAACTGTTGTCTCACTTCTCTTACTTTCTCCAAGTACTTCTTCATTATGGGCTCCTTTGCCTCATATGTTCCATCCACCTGGAAGGCCACAATTTGAGAATCTACAAATGCATGAATGTGCTCTACCTTCATCTTTTTTGCAATTCGGAGACCTGCAAGCAGGGCCTCGTATTCTGCTACATTGTTTGAGGCTTTGAATTTGAAGCGTAAAGCATAAGTAAATTCTTGCCCTTCCGGATTTGTGAGTATCAGACCAGCTCCGGAAGCATCCGCACTGGAGGCCCCATCAGTAAACAACTTCCATGCCTCTGTTCCAGACTCTTCTTTCACCCCTTCTGTCTTTTCTTCTTCAAAGATAATCTTTCTTTTAGCCTTTGGCTCTTTGGAGGGTGTTTCTGCTAAGAAATCTGCAAGTATCTGCCCCTTAACAGCGTTTCTTGGTTGGAACTCAATTTCATGCTCCCCCAACTCTACGGCCCACTTCGCCAATCTTCCGGATACCTCCGGCCTGGTGAGCATTTGTTTTATTGGACTATCTGTTAGCACCATGATTGGGTGTGCTTGAAAATACTGGCGGAGTCTTTGTGCCGCATGAACAAGAGCTAGAGCTAGCTTTTCAATTTCCGGGTATCTGGTTTCGGGGCCTTGCAAAACTCTGCTTACGTAGTATACTGGCACTTGCCCTTCTTTTTTGTTTGTCATCAAAACAGCACTGATTGTCTCTTCTGAAGTTGCCAGGTATAGCACCAAGGTTTCCCCGTGGGTTGGTGCGGTGATGGTGGGGAGATTTGACAAGTATTCCTTTAACTCTGTAAAAGCTTTCTGAGCTTCCTCCGTCCAGCTGAAGTTATGCTTGCCCAAACAACCTTTCAGTGTTTTGAAAAAGGGTAGGGAGCGCTCCGCTGACTTGGAAAGAAAGCGATGGAGGGCTGCAAGCTTTCCATTAAGACTTTGAATTTCCTTTAGGCTACTTGGAGGTTTTAGACTGAGGATGTCTTTCACTTTCTCCGGGTCTGCTTTGAATCCTTCTTTTGTGATAATGTGGCCCAAGAATTGGCCTTCCTCCGCTCCGAAAGTACATTTCTTTGGATTCAGCTTCATGTTTATGGCCCGGAGTGTCTTGAAGGTTTCTTCAATGTCCATCAACATGTCTTCTTCACTTCTACTCTTGATGACCATATCATCTACGTAAGCCTCCAGATTACGTCCGATTTGCTTTCCAAATGCCTTGTCTACTAGCCTCTGGTATGTTGCTCCTGCATTTTTTAACCCAAAAGGCATCTTCTTGTAGCAATAGATGCCCCAGCAGTGTAAAATGCTGTTTTGTCTTCGTCATCCGGATGCATTTGTATTTGGTGATATCCTTTGTAGGCATCAAGAAAACACTTCAGCTTGAAACCCACCAATGACTCTACTTTCCAATCGATTTCTGGTAGCGGGTAGCAGTCTTTAGGGCAGGCCTTGTTGATATCAGTAAAGTCTACACACATTCTCCAGCCTCCATCATGCTTCTTCACCATGACTGGGTTGGCCACCCAGCTTTGGTATTTGACCTCCCTTAAGATATCTGCTTTGACTAGATCCGCTACCTGCTCTTGTGCGGCCTTGCATCTATCTGGGGCTAGGCTTCTTCTTTTTTGTTTGTCATCAAAACAGCACTGATTGTCTCTTCTGAAGTTGCCAGGTATAGCACCAAGGTTTCCCCGTGGGTTGGTGCGGTGATGGTGGGGAGATTTGACAAGTATTCCTTTAACTCTGTAAAAGCTTTCTGAGCTTCCTCCGTCCAGCTGAAGTTATGCTTGCCCAAACAACCTTTCAGTGTTTTGAAAAAGGGTAGGGAGCGCTCCGCTGACTTGGAAAGAAAGCGATGGAGGGCTGCAAGCTTTCCATTAAGACTTTGAATTTCCTTTAGGCTACTTGGAGGTTTTAGACTGAGGATGTCTTTCACTTTCTTTTGTACTCTGTCGGGAGTTGGCGACCAATCAGAATGTGTTGGTCTGGGTATTTCTCATTGATGAATAGCTTCTCTTCCGCTTCTCCAGACAGTATCAACTTCTCTTGCTCTGGAGTCCCCTCCTGTGGTTCCACTTTCGCACAATACCGATTGAAGAGTTGCTCCGACTTCACATACCCGATACCCAGTGATGTTGGAAATTTGATTGCAGCATGTGCCGAGGAGGGGATTATCCCCATTTTTCTCATGGCCACCCTACCTAGAATGACGTTATATGGGGAGTTAGCCCGAATGATGGTAAACGTTAATGTTTCTGTACGTTGCTTCGGCATTTCTCCCACAGTCACTGGCAGTGTTATTTCACCTTGTGACCACGCTCTTTCTCCCGAAAATCCAATTAAAGAACTTGTGGAGCTCTTTCTTAACTTCTGCAGAGTTGGCTTTAGTCTTTGAAAGCAGTGGTCATACATAATCTCACACCCGCTTCCGGTGTCCACATGCACCCTTTTTACTGGGTGTTTCCCTATAATAGCTTCAATCACTATAGGGTCATCTGACGCATCCTTTTCTTCAATGGACGGAAAGCTAATTGCTACTGACTTCCATGGCTCACTTTTGTCTGATCTCTGCTCTTCTCGTCTGACTTCGCCAATTATCATGGTTATGGGTGCTTCCATTTCCTCCGGTCATGCCACCTGAGGCTCAGTGTTGTCTCGCCTTCCCTGGTTATCCTTAGGTCCTTGTTCTTTCAAACTTTTTAGAAACTGGGTTAGCCTTCCGGTTTTGGCTGCTTCTTCTACTTTGGCTTTAAATACGTTGCAATCGTTCGTGTCATGTCCACGAACGTTGTGATAATCACAAATTTTGCTCATGTCTTTCCCCCGCTGTTGTGATCTCGGCTTTGGCGGTGACCTTTCGGTGGCTAACACGTCCCGTGGGGGTCTTTGTGTGTTATTCAGGGTACCATGGTTGGCAGGAGCATGATCATGCGTTCTTTGATATGGAGAGAAATGGTGCCCCCTGCCTCCACGACCCCTCCGGCCTCGTCCTCCGCCCCTTCCATAGGGCTGCGGATTGAAGTATGGACTTCCTTCTACTGGCTCTGCCCCTCCCAAATTTCCAGCTGTGTCTTTTGCAAGCAGGAAACTGTGCGTCTTGTCGGTAAGAGCTGTATATGTCTGTGGGAGGTCCGTAGACAGGAATTCGACTAAGGGTTTAAATCTTAGGCCGTGTACGAAACCGGATATCTTTTGACTTTCAGCCAGACCCTTGATGAGTGTTGTTTCATCTGTATATCGCGTTATGAAATTGCGTATGCTTTCACCTTCTCTTCTCTTTATGTTGTGTGCTTCCAAATGGATCTTCTGGTATTTCCTCTGCTGGCTGAAGTGGGATCTGAACTTTCTCTTAAAATCTTCAAAGTTTACTACACTACCTACTGGTAGCCCATCTACCCAAGCACGGGCTACATCCTTCATAGTAAGAGCAAACATGTGGCAGGCAACCGGCACATTCCAACGTTGCATCTTGATCATGCCATTAAAATGCTTCAGATGATTGTCGGGATCACCCTTGCCATCATACATTTCTATTCCTTTCGGCAACCCTCCGGATGGCAACGGATAGTCTTCAATCCATTGTACGAACGGCCCCGGCTCTGTTTGAATCATCATGTCTTGCTCGCTTGGAAGCCACGAGGGTTGGGACTGTCCGGTGGCTGGGTTAGTAAACATTGTTTGTTGTTGATATTGATTAAAGTTTTGTGTGTAAGTTGGGGGAAAAGGGTGTGCGTTGGGTGTATGCATCGGCTGTGGTCCGGTAGGCTGCGGAGTGAAAGGTTGACTATAGGCATACCGCGAACTATGTGTGGGCTGCGGCGTAAAGTATTGGCTCTGAGGAGTGAAATGGTCATTATGTGGAGGATATGGTTGGCCGTAGCCATGATATGTGGGGTTGTACGTTTGCCTCAGATTGTGCACTTGCTCCGCGGCCATAGGTGGTAGATTTGGACCTTGCGGTTGTGGGTTTTGTGGATTACCATTGAAGCGTCTCCGTGGTGCCTCGCGAAAGTGCACCCTCGCTTCAGCTCTGTTCGCGTGGTGTCCTGGAGGGGGTGTTTCCGCTTCTATCTCTTCGTCTACGGATTCGCTGTCATCTGAGTAAGTCAGGCGAGTACGCACACTATCCATATTCATCCTCCGGAGGTATTCTCTCATCAACGGGGCTAGCTCCTCCATCTGTCTAGCCGTTGGTGTTATGCGAGATGAGTTTCTGTTTACGGATGACTCATTTTGAGGAGGGTCGAAGCCCGGAGGCTCCGTTGGGCCCTCCGCCGACATGTTTTTTTTTTGTTTTTCGTTACAAGATTACGTAGATATTGCGGATGGCGCCACTTGTTTAAGCAAGGATTCTCGCTTAAGGTCTTGGGGTTAATCTTGTATGGAAAAAAGGGTTTGAGAGATGTTTTAGACTTGCTGGCGATTCCCAACTGGTGTGAAATCAAGGTGTTGATCTCACGCCACCAAGTGTGAAGTGTGTGTGTTTTTGTGTGTTGTTCATTGGTCTTAGAAGTGAGCCAATGAAGGGGTATTTATAGAGGTCAAGGGTAGGTCAGCTTGTTGGTCCCCAACCATGACGTTGGTCTTGCAGGGAGACGTTTATTCGGTGTGTCGTTTTATACATAAGCATTTGTCCCTTGCGAGGAAGAGACAAAGTTGTTGCAGAGTTTGTTAGAGTCACGAGTCGAGTCAATTTTTTGCAAAAACGAGGCGACTCTTACGAGTCGAGTAAAGCTACACCAATGCACCAATATTTTTTGTAGTTTGATACTATTGTTACATCATTTTTTATGTTATTTATGTATTTTTGATCTTTTTAGTGTGAAATTGAAGATAAATTATAGGTTTATAATCGTTCATTATGTTTGGTGTTACATACATTTAAATAGTTAGTTGTTAACTCATTTTAGCTATTCTCCCAGAATTTGTATTTACTCTTTTTATAAAACTGACTGAATTATTTTCAAGCAAAAGATTTAAAATCAACGAGCTCCTTTGAAAGAATCAAGGGTTTTGGTCTTTAGATAACTAGTTACTAGCACCGTACCCGTGCAATATGACGGTGGTCGCGACAGCAACAGTGTGTTGGTGGCGGCGATTGTTGGTGGTGGAGGCGACGTGGAGTGATGGAGATAATTGATACAAAAGTAATTGATTTAAAGGGTTAATAGAGAATATTTTAAAAGATAAAATATTGATAGTGTAATTTAATCATTAAATGTATTTTAGACAATTCTCCCATCCCAAAACATTTTAAAATAGTCAACGGATTTGTTTGACAAAATTAGCTATAGCTTTTAGTTGTAGCTGTAAACAAAGTTGTTGGACTTTTACGAGTCACGAGTCGAGTCAATTTTTTGCAAAAACGAGGCGACTCTTACGAGTCGAGTAAAGCTACACCAATGCACCAATATTTTTTGTAGTTTGATACTATTGTTACATCATTTTTTATGTTATTTATGTATTTTTGATCTTTTTAGTGTGAAATTGAAGATAAATTATAGGTTTATGACTCAAAGCTATCGAATATATAATATATTATCAAATGTACTAAAATAATAATCAACTTATACTTTGATTGTAACTATCTATACTATTTAATAAACCCCCCCCCCCCCCCCCCCCCCCCCCCGGGGACCCTGTTGAAAGTTACATGTTTGGAGGAATTGTCCAAAATACATTTAATGATTAAATTGTACTATCAATCATTTATCTTTTAAAATATCTTCATTAACTTTACATCAATTACTTTTACATCAGTTATCTACATCATTCGACGCCGCCTAGCCTCCATAAACAGTCGCCCCCACTACCACACCGTCGCCGCCACGACCACGTCGCATTGCGCAGATACGTCGTGCTAGTGTATATAATTATACTATATATTATGTTACATATAAAAATATTCTGACTCTTATGATTCAAGTCACGATTTGAGTTACGAGTCAATAGGTTTTGAAGTCAAGTCAAAAAATACGAATCGACAACTATGACTGTAAGTTGTAACTTTTAAACAAAACTGTAGCTGATACAATTTCTAAAGATTCTAATGAGTACAAACATGTAGTTTTTTTAAACCGAATTTAAAATTTTTTTTTAGAACGACGTGTTAGTTGGTTAGTGGCTCGAACCCTAGCAGTGACATCCAAGCGGACAGTATGCTAGAGGTTGGAACCCGAAGGCACCCCTGGAGACCAGAGGTGCGATAACACAGCCCGCACGCGTCTGAAGAGGTAAATGCTCGAAACCATAGGGAATTGACGTGATGAATAGAATTACGTCAAATATGGTATAAAATGACAACATGGATAATGTCGTATTGTTTTGATGCTTAGATTAGTAAAGGGTAGCACCAAAGTTCATACACTTTCGATATTCTAATGTACATCTTGAAGATGCCATGGTGATACAAAAATGGTTGATTTAATGTTGCTATAAACTTTGACCAAATAAGTATGGTAAATTTAATATGTATGGTTATTTAATTTGTTTTAGCTTTAAAAAAGAAAGAAAGATGAGAGAGTTGAGCTGGCAAATGAGTGTGTAACAGCAAAGAAAGAATTTTAGTTGGCAAATGAGTGTGTGTCAGTAAAAAACAATTCACGACTTGTTCCAAACCAAACCTTGCCCTTCAAGACAACTGCATTTACCAACAATCCTACCATCCCTCATCATCATTTACTAACCAAAATTGGCTACATTTTGGTATTTTCTATTAACTATCATTTAATTTTGTTAAATGTTATTCATTCAATAGCTACTAATTCGCCAAACATTATTAGTTTGTGTGAAATGTGATTAAATTGTTTTTTTTTTCCCGATGACACATGATCGTTTTTACGGCATTGCATGATTGTTTACTGCAATTGGTAAGAGTGGTCTAGGATAAGAAAGTAAAACATAAGTTGATAAAATTTAAGTTGAAAATTGATAAGATGGTTAAATTGATATATAAAAAAAAAAAAAACCCTAAGGATGAGCCATTTTTCAAAATCACAATCTTGTCTTGATACAAGTGCCGGAAAATGGTACCGGGTTTTAAACGAGACTCGAATCAATATCCACTGTATTGCAGGATCGGTAAATACCGCAGAAACTAGAAAGTATTGCTATTGTATAGATATCGGTTCATATACTGTCGTCGGTACCGAGTCCCACGCTCAGTTTGACTAAATGAGTAAATGTAGAAGCCATATTATTTTTAACATTTAAATAGTTAGGTATATTATAATTTCCCGTATATACATTTTATTATTACCCGAAAATATAAATAAAAGTGAATCTAGTAAGGTTACAGATTATTAGTAGATAAAAATGAAGTAAAAAGGCATTTTGAAAAATTAAAGGAGTTAACAAACATTTACAATTTTTAGTGGATAATAAAAGTACATCTTAAATGATTTGATTGAAGTTGAACTACCATAATTCCTGTGTAATAATTCCATAATGTACATGCAAACAAGTGAACAACTATAGCCAGACCAATTGATTAGATTAGTTAAAGACAACATTATTTAGATTTGCAATACTATGATCTTTCATATTTTTGTGTATTTGCTTTAAAAACAATTTGGCTTCTAGGTGATTGAAATTATTGTCAAAAAATTAGTGCATACAGCTATATGTGGGGAATAGGAAACGAAAAGCTTACAAATCACTACAAGTGAAGATGAGATTAGTTGCTGATTGGAACAGTTGAAATATCACACTTTTGTATTTCCGGGTATCTCTAACTATATTAAAGGAGATTAGGAGATGACCTAAGAAAAGCTTAGGTGTCGATTAAATAGCCTGTCCAACTAGGAAAAAACACATAATGGCTGATGTCATGTGTGTTTTTTTCTTGGCTTCTATGAGAAGATTTGATCCAACTTTCTTAATACTCTTTATTCTCTTTCTCTTTCTCCCAAAAACAATTCAAAAATCACAGATCTCCTTTTATCGATTCTTCCACTTTCAGTCTTCTCCTTCTCTCCTCTCATCTCATCATCATTATCTTAATTTTTAGCCTCAAATAAAAACCCTAATTTATGAACATGATTAACACACCTACACATATCCAGTCACTCTCTAGATCTAGCCGGAAGTTAGGTGAAACGGTGGTGGCAGAAAACTGGCGTCATGGGGCGATGGTTGATCGGATATATACAGCACCGATCTCCTTTAGGAGACGTAACAAATTAAGAGTAGGTTGGTGGTTGTTAATATATATAATATGATTCATTGTTTTATTGTTTTATTTAGTTTTGTATTAGATTAAAAAAGGATGGGTATCTTTTTAGTTAATAGTTGGAAAGATGAAACTGATTGTTTTTTATTTATTTTTTTTTAAAATGTTCATTTTGATTTTTGAGAGTGATACCGATGGTTGTCACCAAGTTTTAGCTAAAGCAATGGCATTTAAAGAGAAATTTGGTGATGAATATGATGTTGTTTTGTTTTTTAATAAAATATTTAGTTTTGATTAGTATTGTATTAGGAGGAAATATGATTCAATGTGTGTTTATGCTATATTGATTTGTGTTTCCAGGTGTTTTTGACTGATTTATGGACCGACATATTCCATGGCCGTTTTTGCTGCCACTTCCACATTTATAGCCCGGTGAGGATTCTGGTCTTTTTTTTTTCTTCCTTAGCCTCGCGTAATGGATTTTGATGTACAACTGTTATTGGGTTTTTGATTATATATTTAGATTGTAAGATGGATGAGCAAAAGAAAACTTTCAGATGTAATCAAATCGAAAAGAACAACATATGGTGAGTTTTATTTTAAATTAAATTCTTTAAATTGTTTCCTTCTATATTGATGTACATGAACTGTTTGATTATAATTTTGGGTCAATAAAATATGTAAAATTTGTTGTTTGAGTCTATATTGATGTACATGAACTGTTTGATTATAATTTTGGGTCAATAAAATATGTAAAATTTGTTGTTTGAGTTACTATATTGATGTACATGAACTGTTTGATTATATTTTTGGTCAATAAAATATGTAAATTTGTTGTTTGAGTTCTATATTGATGTACATGAACTGTTTGATTATAATTTTGGGTCAATAAAATATGTAACATTTGTTTCCTTTTCTATATTGATGTACATGAACTGTTTGATTATAATTTTGGGTCAATAAAATATGTAAATTTGTTGTTTGAGTTACTATATTGATGTACATGAACTGTTTGATTATAATTTTGGGTCAATAAAATATGTAAAATTTGTTGTTTGAGTTACTATATTGATGTACATGAACTGTTTGATTATAATTTTGGGTCATTAAATTCTTTAAATTGTTTCCTTCTATATTGATGTACATGAACTGTTTGATTATAATTTTGGGTCAATAAAATATGTAAAATTTGTTGTTTGAGTTACTATATTGATGTACATGAACTGTTTGATTATAATTTTGGGTCAATAAAATATGTAAAATTTGTTGTTTGAGTTACTATATTGATGTACATGAACTGTTTGATTATAATTTTGGGTCAATAAAATATGTAAATTTGTTTCCTTTTCTATATTGATGTACATGAACTGTTTGATTATAATTTTGGGTCAATAAAATATGTAACATTTGTTTCCTTCTATATTGATGTACATGAACTGTTTGATTATAATTTTGGGTCAATAAAATATGTAAAATTTGTTGTTTGAGTTACTATATTGATGTACATGAACTGTTTGATTATATTTTTGGGTCAATAAAATATGTAAATTTGTTGTTTGAGTTCTATATTGATGTACATGAACTGTTTGATTATAATTTTGGGTCAATAAAATATGTAACATTTGTTTCCCTTCTATATTGATGTACATGAACTGTTTGATTATAATTTTGGGTCAATAAAATATGTAAAATTTGTTGTTTGAGTTACTATATTGATGTACATGAACTGTTTGATTATAATTTTGGGTCAATAAAATATGTAAATTTGTTGTTTGAGTTACTATATTGATGTACATGAACTGTTTGATTATAATTTTGGGTCAATAAAATATGTAAATTTGTTGTTTGAGTTTTACTATATTGATGTACATGAACTGTTTGATTATAATTTTGGGTCAATAAAATATGTAAATTGTTTCCTTCTATATTGATGTACATGAACTGTTTGATTATAATTTTGGGTCAATAAAATATGTAAAATTTGTTGTTTGAGTTACTATATTGATGTACATGAACTGTTTGATTATATTTTTGGTCAATAAAATATGTAAATTTGTTGTTTGAGTTCTATATTGATGTACATGAACTGTTTGATTATAATTTTGGGTCAATAAAATATGTAAAATTTGTTGTTTGAGTTACTATATTGATGTACATGAACTGTTTGATTATATTGGTTTGAATTAGTATGATGAAGTAATATAGAATATAGGATTGATGTACATAAGTATAGAATAGGATAAATGTTCATAGTATTGATTTTCTAAATGGTGGGAATGTCCATCATGAATGAAGTGAGAATAGATTGTAATATTTGGTTTTGTGATCAATAAAATGAGGTACTGGCCCGATAAATGGAATCAGACTAGAGAAATGGAATCAGACTGGAGAATCAAACTGGAGAAATGGAATCAGAGTGGATAATCAAACTGGAGAAATGGAATCATACTGGATAATCAAACTGGAGAAATGGAATCAGACTGGAGAATCAAACTGGAGAAATGGAATCAGACTGGAGGATCAAACTGGAGAAATGGAATCAGACTGGAGAATCAAACATGCAACTCAACTTTATCATTTTTTATCATTAATATACGACATGAGTTTTAAGTATTTGATTTCGTAGTTTATTATGCTTTATTATATTTGTAGATGACTATATAAATTGGGATTTGCATTTTATGCTTAGAATAGAAAATTCTAAAATAACCCATGGGTTTAGCATGAGACTTTTAACTTGATATTGAAAGTTGCTTAAAAAATGTATTCATAAGAACGACTAAACAAGTAAAGGTTTTCTCCGGGTTATTCAATGAGACATGTCTTTGACTTAGATATTTTTGTCAATATAGAACTTTTTATAAAATATTTATTTTATAAAATGTCTATCAATAATCCGTGTTTTCACACGGGTCTCAAACTGGAGAATCAAACTGGAGAAATGGAATCAGCTGGAGAATCAACTGGAGAAATGGAATCAGACTGGAGAATCAAACTGGAGAATCAAACTGGAAATGGAATCAGACTGGAGAATCAAACTGGAGAATCAAACTGGAGAAATGGAATCATACTGGAGAATCAAACTGGAGAAATTGTATCAGACTGGAGAATCAAACTGGAGAAATGGAATCAGACTGGAGGATCAAACTGGAGAAATGGCATCAGACTGCAGAATCAAACTGGAGAAATGGAATCAGACTGGAGAATGAGAATCAAACTGGAAAATGGAATCAGCCTGGAGAATAAAACTGGAGAAATGGAATCAGACTAGAGAAATGGAATCATACTAGAGAAATGGAATCAGATTGGAGAATCAGACTGGAGATATGGAATCAGACTGTAAAACTATACTGGAGAAATGGAATCAGCCTGGACAATCAGACTGAAGAAATGGAATGAGAATGAAGAAATAGAATCATACTGGAGAAATGGAATGAGACTGGAGAAATGGAACTATATCCAGAATGTTAATGAATGTCACGAATATATTGCTTATATTACTATATCACTTTATAAAATGTCTATCGATTGTCCGTGTTTTTACACGGGTCTACAACTAGTACATATTATACATATGTCTAAGATATATAAGTTTAATAATGATAATAATACTAATATACTAAATTACTAATATTAAACTAACAAATAAAAAAGAAAAGGAAAAAAGGAATCTACTTTTTTTTTATAGAGGGTAATGAGAGTGAGCTGTTGCTTAGCATACAACTACTGTTTATTTACTTCATCTTTCTATACTTTATCCTCCTCCTTTTAAAGGCTAACACTTTCTTGTCTGATGACTTTGATCATCATTATGCCTTATTAACTTAAGTCTTCTTGTGTACTACATACAGTCATACAATATAAACACTAGACCATATATATATATATAGATTCTTTCCCCCCATGGGATTCTAATTAACTAGACTTGTGTTACACTTTCTTTTGTACTGTAAAGTTACCAAGATTATATTTTGTTCCTTGAGTCTTAGTAACCCCCAAGTGTATTTTTTTTGTTCAAACGTTACTTTTTCAACTTTACCATTCCTTATACATACACACACATACATGATACATACATATATATAATACTATAGTACTATATAACTTTGTGTTAACTGTCTATATTGTGATAGTGATAGATCATAGATCATATCTATACTATAAAGCATTGTGCTTTCATAGATCCTATATATACAAAATATATATATGGCTTCTTCAAAAAATGCTAATGCTAATGCTAATAATAACAATGTTAGTGAAATGGGATCCATGTTTAATGGTGGTTGGGATCCACTTGAGAATTATGGTGGATCATCTTCAATGGTGGTTAATAATGGTGGTAATTTATCACATAACTATCCTGTTCAAGGGCTTCTTAACCATCATCATCATCATTTTCAATCTGGTCATGAGTTAGCCACACCAACTTTTGGAAGTGGTGGTGGTTTTTCAGAAATGGTGAATCCATTTATGAACACTAATAATCTTGAATCTAGTCAACAAAATAATAGTGCTTCATCACCTCTTAAAAGAAGACCTCCTCATTCTAACTTTAATCCCATTAAGGTAACTTTTTTGCACATTTTTTAAGGTTATGTTTGAAATGTTTCTATTTTTAGTAGTTATGTTGAAAATGTCATAAATACTCTTTTGCATAATCTTGAAGTTATATTTGACATGTATCTAGTTTTGGTCATTTTGTTGAAAATGTCATAAATTGTACCTTTTTACATAATCTTGAAGATTTATTTTGGTCATTTAATTGAAAATGTGATAAAAATGTGTTTTGATATTTGTGAAATGGTTATAATTGTAGAATGGTGATGCATCTGGAGATAGTTCAGAGAATGTGAATGGACAAAATGAAAAGAAACAGAAAACAGAACATGGATTAACTAATTCTAATTCAAAGGGAAAACAAATAGGTGGAAAACAAGCAGTAAAAGATAATTCTGATAGTGGTGGAGCTCCTAAAGAAGACTACATTCATGTTAGAGCTAAAAGAGGTCAGGCTACAAATAGTCACAGCCTTGCAGAGAGGGTAAAAACTTCTTACCCAAATACTATTGGTTCTTTTAATATACTGTATAATTTTTTTTGGGGGGGGGGGGGGGGGGGAAGTTGATTGATGTTCTCGTAGGAGGTGTCAGTTCCGAATCTCACTAGGTAAACATCTTGGGTGGGTGCCTAGGGAAAAGGTTTGGAACAGTCACAGGGATACCCGGTTAAGCCGTGTACATCTGAGTCAAAGACTCGCCTTTCCGGGTAACCTAAAGAGGAACATTTCATCCGTTTTATTGATGGATATTTGGCTCATACAGGTTAGGAGAGAACGGATCAGTGAGAGAATGAAGTTGCTTCAAGACCTTGTTCCTGGCTGCAATAAGGTAGAAATTAGGCAATATGTATTTATCACTTTAATGCTATGTTTGTGTGTGTGATTTTAAGATTGTAAATGTGTGTGTTTTTTATTTGAGTGCAGATCACAGGAAAAGCTGTAATGCTTGATGAGATTATCAACTATGTGCAATCACTCCAACACCAAGTTGAGGTATGTTGATTTTGATAAAACAGTCGGACTATAAGTCGCATGATACCATTCATAATATATTAATATGTCTAAAAATATCATCTGTTTTGCTATGCAGTTTTTGTCTATGAAACTTGCAACTGTGAATCCAGAATTGAACGTTGACATCGACCAAATTATGTCAAAAGATGTAAGTATAGTAGGTCATATTTTATACACCATCAATTGACAATGACCCTAATCCTGTTTGTTCAAGATTATGTAAAATTAATGGTTTCATGTGTCTGTAGATTCTTAATTCACGAGGCCCTAATCCGAACCTTGGGTTTCTAACGGGACTAAACTCATCCCAACATTATGCACAAGGAGGCTTGCCTGTTATTCCAACTTCAAACCCATCATTTCCTACTATGCATCCTCAGGTATTATCTTAAATAGTTATTCTAGTTAGTTTTTTTTTTTATCATATTTATGTAGCTAATAAGTCATTTTGTAACCACTTTTTATGATGCAGCAACAACCTGTATGGGATCATGACCTTCACAATCTTCTGCAAATGGGATTTGACAACAATATCGGGCCAGGTGGTACTTGCTCGAAAGCAACAAACACGCGTGGATTTTGAGTGTGTTTTAAAAATCAGATCTATAGATATCAGGACCACAAATTCAGTAGGAAATTAAGAAGAAAAGGGATACTTTCAGACAAAGAGCTCTAACTGTTTGTTCTTCGAGTTTTAGCAGAAGAAGGTAGACGACCCGTTAGATATTACAGACCATGTATATTTTAAACAACACGGAAAAGAAAAAATATAAGGTAAAAAAACGAGTGGCGACGATTGGTTTTGTTTTTTTTTTTTTTTCTTTTTCCGGAGCAGCAAGGTATTGAAACAAAAAAATATGCTGTAAAGAGTGATTAGTGTTGATGAATTTTAAGAATTTGATTCATTTTTTGTGCTTATCTTATGGTGTGCTTATTTTTATGGTGTGTGGGAATTTGGGCTTATGAAACCTTTTCAGCTTTACAAAAACAGAGGAGTGTGTATGAGATGATTATGGTTATGAAGCTTCCTTAACACAGATGAAGCGTTGTACTCATTAGTGCAGCTGCATGCTGTTAAAGATACAATAATATGAGCATGTACACAAGTCAAACTAATACATGAACAACAGAACAAGTCATATGATAACATTTTTGTTCACTTTTTGTCATTAAAAATGAAGGTTAACTAACTTATAGTGTACTTATTATTAACATGCCTAGAATGTTAGTCTGTTGCCTACCCAGAAAATCGTTTTTTTTCCCGTTGTGTTAAGTTGGTCTTACTGGCTTAACGTCTGATAGCCTCACTGCAAGTGTCTCTTTTAGATCTTGTGCATGCCTAGAGTACGTATTGCTTGCGGATAGACGATGTTATTCATCTAGAAAGCACGGTATTCTGTTCAACTGGTAGAAAGCATAATCTGGGCAAATGTAACTTTGACAATTAGACTTGCCAATTTGTATAAAGATTACTCGATTATGTATCTAATTTGACTCGGTCATAGTTAATGTCAAACCATAGATTCCACAAATTAGGTTCAAGTAATATGAAAAGTTCATCGAATATTCATCACCAAACATGTAGAAGTTGATTAAGACTAAAGAGGACAGGAACACAAATGGGAAGAAGAAAGGGAAGAATTGTTGGGTGCCAAAAGATGTCCAAGAAAACATAAAAAATTGATGTATGCATATAAGCTTATTGGCTACTCATCTATAACAAATTATTTTAGAGTGAAATCTCAGTTAATCGGATAAACCAAACCCTCAAGATCCAGGTAAATAGGGTGTTGAAAATTTGGGTAAATGCTTTGTTATGAAAGGGCTCTTAGAAA
The DNA here is from genome assembly GCA_034093135.1 of Erigeron breviscapus. Taxonomy (NCBI): domain Eukaryota; kingdom Viridiplantae; phylum Streptophyta; class Magnoliopsida; order Asterales; family Asteraceae; genus Erigeron; species Erigeron breviscapus. Next base: position 94,964,773 of record CM067175.1, read on the forward strand.
TCATTTCCGCAGTCAATACCATTCTGACTAATGGGCGTGGTGAAGGTTTGGTTTGAGTCTTTTTCCGCTAGTGGTACAGAGATGTCTTGGGTGTTCCATGTTTCAATTGAAATATACACAGTCTTTCATATGTAAAGGTTGTTGGTGGTTGTTTTCGGCTCGTGATTTAGTCATCTCAGTTTTCATGTCAAAGTTTTGTAGCAGTTATCAGGCTTTTCATTTGGATTGTTTTAGTTAGTTACTCGTAAAGTGGTAATCTTCTGCTTCAGTTCATGGGAGTTTAATTTCTTGACGTATCTTGTTAGTTTGGAGTCTTTATGTGACGAATATCAATAAAGGTTACGAGGTTTTGGATGTCTAACGTCGCATAAGGTGGCTCGTAGATTTTCTCAAAGTCAAGATTTGATTATAATCATGTGCGATGTCGCTAGTCGTGTACAAAAAAACCGAAACCGAACCCGAAAAGAAACCAAAACCGAACCCGGTCAACACCCGGGTTTGACCCAACCCGGGTCGGTTACTATAAAAACCGATGGGTTCTAACCGGGTATACATTCTAGCCGATAACACCGGGTTGGACTAACCGGTTAGAGAACCCGGGTTGGACTAACCGGTTTGGTAACCGATTGCATGCAAAAAAAGGGAGCTGGAAGGCAGTAGCCTTGCTGAACGTTGGAGGCTATTTTATAGCCGTTATTTAGCCGTTTTTGACCCTTTTTTTGTTTTTTTTTACCCTTTTGCCATTGTAACATCTCTATATATACATACATTCATATTAGTTAAGGTAACAACAATCAAAAATCTTACAAACACTCCAAAATCATGACAAAACACTAAAGGGGTGCTTGGTTGAATTAAATGAATGGAAATGGGAATGTCAAAGGGAATGCTAAGGAATGCAATGGATATTTCATTACTTTTGATGTTGCTTGGTTAGGTTGGTTTATTTTACAAAAATATATACAATGTATAAAATTTTATTAAATAAGTATATATAATAAGTTATTATTTATTTAAATTTTGTTCTGATTATATTTTTATATTATTGGTATATCAATATCAATTATGTGTTGTATATAAGTATATTTAAAACAATTTGTAAACTAATATTAATGTTACTAATTATATTTAACACTATGTGTATAATATGGATTTTAATAACTACCTCACGTAATGGTTCTTCGAGAATTCCGGGATACATAGTGGGGGAGAGGTGGATTATTGGGTAATGAAAGTTATTACCCCCAATTTAGTGTATAATGGCTCATTGCTTAGTTTTGGTATTGATTAACCACCTTTTTTTTAACCAAGCACAATCATTTATTATGTTATCCATTCCTTACCCCTAAATACCCCCAACCTAGCACCCCCAATTCACTCACTTAAAATTCACTTTACCATGGCAACACCAAGTTCTTCAAATGACCAACCACGTAAAAACGCCGTTCGAGTGTTAACTACGGATTGAGCACAAGATGTTTGGGGGTCTTGTTTTGATTTGGTGGAGTATGAAGATACAACAAAAGGGGCGCGATGTAAAAAGTGTAATATGCATTTGGGCGCCGGTTCCAACACAACGTTAAGGTTGCATAGAGATAATTATTGTAAAGTATTAAAAAACGTTGCAAAGGAAGGTCAATCAACAATGGCACGAGATGGGAGTATTTTTGCATACTCGGCGGAGGTGTGTCGTCAACAATTTGCATAATTCGTAATTCAAGAGGCATTGCCGTTCAACCACTTTGACAACCCGCGATTCACCAAGGTCATTCAAACCGCACTTCAACCTGGATATACTCAAGTTAGCCGTGCTACTCTTAGACGTGATTGTATGAAATTATGGAAAAAGGCTAAAGATGAATTAAAAACAAGTTTTGAAAATTTAAAAACAAGTGTAAACTTAACTACCGATGTTTGGTCGGCTCCTCATGGTTTGCCCGGTTCTTACTTATGTGTTACCGCCCATTGGATTCAACCCGAAACGTGGCAAATCATGAAGCGTACCATTGCTTTTGAAAACTTTGAATATCCTCACACGGCTCAAAACTTATTTGTTATGTTGAATGATGTAATAAAAAGGTTTAAACTACAAGAAAAAGTCTTTTCCATTTCTTTTGGTAGGGTACTTACTATACGAAGAACAAGACTCACGCCGACATCATTGGAGATGTGCATTTGCTTAAAGGATCACTTAGATGCGGCCGAACGTATACAAGACACTTCATATCTTGAAGGTGAACTAGACATTGAGCAAGAACTGTACATGGTTGAGGTTGAAGAAGGTGTTGCAATATCACTTTCGGATGAAGAAATTGCTCTTGATGAAGCTTCGCGTGAAGCTAGTTCCGAAGATGATGATCAACTCGTTGAAGTTTTGGAACTTGGTGATGATTGAAGACTTGAAGATTGTTTAATTGAAGACTTGAAGATTGAAGTTAGTTGAGGACTTGGTGATGATTGAAGACTTGAAGATGTTTAATGAAGACTTGAAGATTGAAGATGAAGATTGAAATTTGAAGACTTTGAAGATTGAAGAATGAAGAATTGAAAACTAGTTGAAGACTTGAAGATTGAGATGAAGATTGATATTGAAGACTTGAAGATGTTTAATGAAGACTTGAAGATTGAAGATTAGTTGAAGACTTTTATATTATTGAAGATTTGAAGACGTTTATTTTTATTATTCAAGACTTGAAGACATTTATTAAGTATTTGAAGACGTTTATTTATTAAGTGTATGTTAATGAAGACTTTTATTATCAAGTATTTGAATTTGTACTACAACTTTGAAGATTGAAGAATGAAGAATTGAAAACTAGTTGAAGACTTGAAGATCCAAAGTTGAAGAATTCTATTAGTCAAGACTTTTATTAATGAAGACGTTTAATTTTAGTGTTTAATGTCGAACTCGTTTGAAGTTTGAAGATGTTTTTATTGTATGTTTGAAGACTCCTTATTAAGTATTTGAATGTGTACTAAAACTTTGATCTATAATTAAAAAGTATGAATTTTTAAGCGAAAAAGAGACTATAATTCATTTGCGGCAAATTGTAACCGGTTTGGTACCCGACCCGGTTACTAACCGACCCTAACCAGTTACAAGTGGGTTGGGTTTCATGCCTATTCAAACCGGGTTGAACCCGACCCGGTTAGAGAATGGTCAACTCTAACCGAATCGGGTTCCAACCCTAACCGGTTTGGTCAATAACCGATTAATGTACACCCCTAGATGTCGTTATATTGAGAGTTTTTTCATCACTGTTTGAATTTAACGAGAGAAAGTACCCGCGCGTTGCGACGGTGAGATGGTGGGGGTGATAGGTCATAGAGTATGATAGGTCATAGGAGGTGATAGCCAAATGTCTTAGCCGTCCGGGCTCCGCTCTCGGATTTAAAAATTCGGCGAAAGTATATCGAATGACATCTCTAATGAAAGAGCATGAAATTTTAAGAACACCCATATAATTTTTATAATTTATCGATGTACGGTTTTTGAGATAAAAGATTTTGAATGAATTAGAGGAATAAAATGATTTATGGAGGAAAAAAATAAGTGGTTGAGATTTGAGGAGAGAGAAAAAAATGAGTGGTTGAGATTTCTTCTAAGGGTATTATGAATAAGTGATAGGGGTATTTTAGGGTTTTCACTTAAAGTTGAAAAAATGAAGGGAACAAATGTTTTATAATATAGTAGAGATAGAGATAATTTGAAGTGCAGATAGGTGAACGAGAACAGTTTGGTAAGATAATATTTTGTGGCTGTTTTCTTGTATTCTCTTATTATGCTATTGCTGTGTATGCAACTTAAATGCATTGCAGTTGATGGCAATGTCAATGTTATTCAATCTCATCATGAGGTGGGATGCCAGATGATCCGCAGATAGAAATATTTTCAGATAAAGAGATTGTTTTCAAAAACACCTCTAATGACCTCCTACTAGAGAAATCTTTGGAATTAACCTAAAAGCTCAACATAGTTTAAGTCATGAATATTTTTGGGTAGTTCTAATATACATGTCCCTTGGAATTAATCATATGAGATGTTTTTCTACTTGGCTGGTCAGTAGAGACCACAATATGCTTGCAATGTCTTAAAATTCACTTCTTGTCCTTATGTTATCTTTTGACAATTTCAAAGAAAATATATCTTTGTACCTTGTGTACATGGTTCAGAGGGAAATTTAATCTCCAATACTTGATGTGTTGCACAAAACATGCATCATGGAATAGACTTTTACAGCAAAACTGAGATCATTATTCTCGGAAGTTGGAAGCTCATGGACCATGCCCAATAAATGCCAACACATCAAAAGTATTATACTTCAGATTTTGGTGAGATTTGGTTTGTCAACTTTAATAACCAAAACATCCATCCAAGTATAACAAGGTGTTTAGGAAAATTCAAAATTGTTGATCTAAAGAAAACTCTGCTTCCAAACCAAATATCAAATAAACAAATTTAAACGAGTATCAACACAGAATAAGCTAATCTAAAGGATTATCAACACAAAATTAGCTAATATAAAGGACTATAAAGACTAGTATCCCGCGTGTTCAGATTATTTACTAAAACGAATGTTGTTGCAAAAGAATTGACCAAAACTAAAGGGTTAAAAGTTTACATAAGCAATCTCGTGTTAGCAGCTACACTTCCTTTAACTCAAGGGTCAGAGGGTGAAGAAACATCAATTCCTATCTACCTGGAAGGATATATTGCATAAACTCTAAAGATCATTTCTGCAATCCAGTTTATACTTCTCTTTTCTTCCTTTTTAACTTCTTTACCACTTACAATATTTTCACATAGTTGTGTTCTCACTCGATCTGCTCACCAATCAAGTCAAGCCCGACAAGCAAGAACGACAATCCTTGAAACAACAAAAAGTAAAAATGGATTCCCTGAGCTGATAAAAGGCTTCTAGCAGACGCAGTCAATAATAGGAAAGCTAACATCAATTCCTATCTACCTGGAAGGATATATTGCATAAACTCTAAAGATCATTTCTGCAATCCAGTTTATACTTCTCTTTTCTTCCTTTTTAACTTCTTTACCACTTACAATATTTTCACATAGTTGTGTTCTCACTCGATCTGCTCACCAATCAAGTCAAGCCCGACAAGCAAGAACGACAATCCTTGAAACAACAAAAAGTAAAAATGGATTCCCTGAGCTGATAAAAGGCTTCTAGCAGACGCAGTCAATAATAGGAAAGCTAACATCAATTCCTATCTACCTGGAAGGATATATTGCATAAACTCTAAAGATCATTTCTGCAATCCAGTTTATACTTCTCTTTTCTTCCTTTTTAACTTCTTTACCACTTACAATATTTTCACATAGTTGTGTTCTCACTCGATCTGCTCACCAATCAAGTCAAGCCCGACAAGCAAGAACGACAATCCTTGAAACAACAAAAAGTAAAAATGGATTCCCTGAGCTGATAAAAGGCTTCTAGCAGACGCAGTCAATAATAGGAAAGCTAACATCAATTCCTTTGAATATATCCTATTATGCTTCTTTTTCTTAACCTTTTTCTCTTGTTCTTTTATCTCTTTCTCTAACTCACTCCCCTCATTTTTCTCAGTTATTAACATTAGGTCCCCCTCAGAGGACCGGCCTGATTTCTTGGTTACAACCCATTCATAGGCACTCCCAAGTTGGAATAGACCCGATATCATGGCGTTGAATTTGGTTACTGACATTGTGTTTTCAAAGAGTAAATAAGGGACCAAAAAGGGGAAAGATTTTGGAGATGGGAGAATGTTGAGAAACGACATGGTGGCAGGAATGTAACAGACGACCCAAGCAGGAAGTGTAGCCTCGGGTACGAACATGGTCATAGGAAGAATGACGCAAAAAAGTGTGAATGAGTAAAATGGTAGGATTAGTTTTCTTAAGAGAAAGAAAAGGAATATCAAGTTGGCTTTCTTCCAAATGCTAATCTGCATATAATAGAACTCCAAAAATTAATTCAGGTTAGATTACTTCAATTTATGCGTCGATTTTTTGTACCTTGGATCTGATAATGTCAGGCAGGCAGAGTCTAAACAACTGCATAGGCCCAGAATGCCATCTATGTTGCTGCTTCCTGTAAGCTTCATATGATTCGGGTAACTCACATTGGCACTGAAAGCATGAGAAACGATATAAAAAAGTGTAAATTATAACAAAAATTATGGTATAGACATAGGTCACCAAGAGTAATATAAAAGGTTTTTTGCACTGAAGGCCGCCCACATATTAGAACACGGCAGGTGGCAGGCCACAAAGAATATCGAGTTGTTTTGTGCATGCCAATTGCAGCCAAAACCTTATTGCATGATGAAAATTGCCTCACAAATTCAAAGATATATAAATACCCTATATGAGATGTCATCTATAATCGTTTTTACAGTAAAAACTAGGCTTTTTCTGTAACTTAGGGCCATCTATATCTTTCTACAAATTTTCCAGAAACCTTTTGGCTAGCATTGGTATAGAAGAATCCAAAATACTTGGGAGACCTGAAATGGTGTTTTGAAATAGCGGTTGCCTTTATGAAACTTTTTGGATACTTGATGACATTTGCATACAAAAACCCAAGTGTGTACCTCGACATCATTGAGAAAGATCATTTTCCATCCATGAAGATGAGCCCTAACAGCAATGTCCATGTCCTCAACAGTAGTTCTTTCCAACCACCCACCGGAATCCTCCAAGGCCTTGATCCGCCACACTCCCGCAGTTCCATTGAACCCAAAAAAGTTCAAGAAAATTCCATTCACTTGTTGTTCAACTTCAAAATGGAAGGCTAAATTAATGTGTTGCAATCTTGTTAGCAGATTCTCGTCCTTGTTTACAAATGACCATCTTGCTTGCACCAAACCCAATTCCTCATTATCCTAAACATCAAAACTACCTAATTAGGGTAAAATCATCGACACACACTGAAACGCCAAGAAACACACATTTGAAGTACCTTGAAATGGGGGACTGTTCGTATGAGGAAATCGGGCATGGGTTGGAAATCGGCATCAAAGATTACAACAAACTCATAATCTTTAACGTAACTGCAATTCATTGCAGACTTAAGATTACCAGCTTTATACCCTTCTCTATTCACTCTGTGTCTGTAAATAATATTCACACCATCTTCACTCCATTTATCGACTTCCTCTTTGATTAAAACTTGTGTCATTGGGTCGTCCGAATCATCCAAAACTTGTATCAAAATCCTTGATTTTGGCCAATCCAAATTACATACCGCCCCTATTGATTGCTGATACACCTGAATTAATACACTTATCTATTAACAACAACCATTTTTTGGCATACAAGATCCAAATAAGATATATGTCCAAAAGCTTTTACACGCAAGCAAATAATGTACCCAATATGGAAATTCAAAAATTTTAGAAAAGCAATAAACAAAATGCAGAATGTAAGTTGGAAAATTTCCAAATAAGTTCAATCCCAACAAATATAACACACTTATTAAAAATGCATACCTACATTCAAGAATCCAAAGTTTTACAACTATCAAATGGAAATTTGAATATATCCAAATATGTTTCAAACTCAAAAAAATTTCTGAAATCTTAGATTCCCCAAATGTCGAAATTCACGAAATTAAAGTGTTAGAAAACTATGTTCATTCCTCAGCTCAATTAAATGTTACACTAACAATACACACTTATAACATGAAAAACACTCCTTTTTATTACGCCCAAATTCAAATATGTTAGATCCGCAACTCAATATATTTACATTTTTAAGACGAATAAAACACACGTTGAACCAAAATATTTACCCAAATTCCAGAATTAATAACTTTGCGATAAATATCAAATGCAAATTTGCAAAATTTTCAAATATGTTCAATACACAACTTAATGACTCTACAAACACACTTTGAACATACAAATCCAATTTTTCTGAAACAATTAACCACCCAATCCAAGAACTCAAATCTTACAAAAATTACCAAATAGGAATGTGGATAACTTTCAAATAAATCCAATCCAAATACAATAATCTAAAATTTCCACATTCATAAAGACACATTTAGAACACTAAAATTTCACCAACAGGCTTGTAGCTCAACGGTATCAGTTGTAATTTGTATCGGTGAGATTAACACTGTCGTAGTCATAGTTTCGGCCTTTCGGGCTTATTAGTTAGTTTGACCATTTTTGTTATAAATAAGAACACTAAAAATTCAATCTTTCTTAATATTCTTACCTGCCCAGTTCAAAAGATTCAATCTTTTCTAAAAATTTAGCCTACCCAATTTCCAAAAATTAAATCTTCCTAAATATTTGAACTACCCAATTCGAAAAATTCAAAATTTCACATAATTATCAAATGAGCATATCAAAAACCAAACAAAAATATATTAAAAAAATTAAAATTTTACCTCTTTTTCATTACACATGGGAATCTGAACAAGAACCATAGGACAAAACCCATACTTATTAAGACCATCACCAGATTCAACATCAGGAATGATTCCCATATTATTAGGTATGGGTTTAATCTTTTTAAACCTGATCCAAAAACAACCCAAACACAACACTAATCTATCCAAACTCTGTATCAAAAACAGATAGATACAACTATTTGCCAAGAACTGTAGCGGCGGTGCAAGATACCCGACCCGGATCAAAACCCATTTCGCATATACCATATCAAACAACCCCTTTAAATCTGGAGCTCCGAAATGCCACCCTTTATAATAAGCACATATTTCAAACCCAAGTAAAAAAACAGACAAAAACAGAAACATTTTTATACACGTATAGAAAAATGCAGATGTTTTTGTCTTTGTTGTTGTGGTGGTGTCAGTGTGGCCAGTGGAAAGACGGCGGCGGACGGCGGAGATGATGGAAAATGTGGCGGCGGCGATGGATGAAAGACAGCCGGCGGCACGGTGGGCTTTAAGAAGTAAGACCCATGTAAGCTGTTTAGCATTTTTTTTGTGTTTTGTTTTGTTAATATTATTATTATTTGAAGAAGAAGATGATGATGAAACGGTGTCGTTTAGGAAATGGTCATGGTCATCTTCTTGAGATGGGTCGTCGTCGTCTTGAAGCTCAACCATTTTGATTACTACTGGTGTACCTCTGTGTGTTTGTTTTGTCGTCCACCAGTAAAACGATGTCGTTTTGGGTGACATTTTTGGGTTTGTAGTGAAAGAAAGAAAGAAGATTATGATGATGATGAAATGAAGAAAAAGTTGGTATATTTACAGCTTGCATACTGAAATGTCACACTGTAAAATTAATAATATTTTTTGGTTGAAGAGAATTTTAGCTACGCGTGTGTGACGTGTGATAATCGCACAATGAAAGGGTCCTGTACTAAGCGGATCTTAAATAGTCTTTCTCACCATACCAGCTCTTTAATTGGAAAATACCGTCGAGGAGAACCTACCAAGGTTCGAACTCGAGACTTTGGAGTAAACTCCCCCAGAGGCCCCGCATAGTAGGTTTAGTAAAACACCCCTGACCACTTGGTAACCTAGTCGTTTGTAAAATTAATAACATTGTGTGTGTTACACACATATGTGTGAGAGAGAGATGAAAAGAGAAAGATTGATGAGATGTTTGATTTAGTCTTAATGATGATTTTAAGCTTTCATTATTAACGTTAAATGAGACAATGACCTTTTGGGTTAGTGGCCCGGGAATGCAAGATACTTTCTCTATGTAAAAGGTTTTAGGTTTAATAAATTTAAACATGGACTAGCACGGTATTCGCATAATGCGACGGTGTTCGTGCTATCAACGGTGTGATGGTGGGGGATGACTGTTGGTGATAAAGGTAGCGTCGAGTGGTGTAGATAATTGATGTAAAAGTAGTTAATGTAAATAGTTAATGGAAATAATTTAAAAGATAAATGACTGATAGTGTAATATAACCATTAAGAGTATTTTAAACATTTTCCTCATGTAACTTTTAACATGGGGACTATCTTTTTTATAAGATAAGTATAGATATAGATAGTATAGATAATAGATGAAACGATGATATTTGAATTTTTTTTTTTTTTTTTTAAAGTTAGTTTCGATTCAAACGTGCTGGAGGCAATTTTAACCAGCGATTTGTTGGACCTCCAACCCCTCCTCATGGAAAATACCTTGAGATGAGAAACCCAAGGCTCGAACCCGAGACCTTGGGAAAAACTCACCTCCGGGAGCCCACATAGTGTATTTAGAAGATACCCCTGGCCAACCCACCTAAGTAGTGTAGGTTATTGATGTAATTTAGTTTAAATGAAATGTTGAAACTTAACAATTTTAAACATGGTATTTGCTTTGTAATATAGTATAGATAAGATATTATTTTTAACTGTCTTTTAATTACTTTTGGACAAGGTTAAATGTTGACGTGTGGTCACGGATAGAATATAAAAGCCAGAAGAGATGGAAGAAGTAATCCAATTGCTGAAACATTGTTTTGGTCGTAAAGTTTAACTGACCGAGTGTGAGTTATTTGCGGTCGCCCAACATAATTCCTTGCCTAATGTGATTTTTTATTTTTCTTTAATCCCGACTTTTTCTACGCATTAATTCATTCTCCAAACAAACAATACATAAGACAACAATATCGAACGGAACAATCGTGTCAAATCATTGTCTAACCAATTTTTTAATAATTTACATGCTAGAGAACAATTATCATATATAAAATTTGCTAGATCAACGTTATTCTGATCAATAATCAACAAATACATTTAATCATTGTTACTGATCGGATGGATTGTTATATGGTGAAACCTGAGACTAAAAAGTATAGATATAGATAACAACTTCGTTAGAAATTTGTAGTAATTATCCTTTAGCCATAAGAAAGTTGAGTGTTTTATATTTTCAAATATAATGTTTTTTGTTACGAATAATTCTTGTCATTTTGAGCCTCCTAAATGTGCCAACGAGATGAGAGGATGATTACTTGGCGTTTGATAGATGAAACACTGAAGGCGTGTATGTTTGTGAGGAAGAGATCTTTGGCATCAAAGGCGAATAATGGGGGAAAGGTGAGTAATGAAGTCTGACTTTTGCTGTGCGTTTTTCTTCATTCCTTTAATTCGGTAGTAATTATGTATTATTATTACATTATTACATACACTACTACAAACAGACCCGTCCTTGACGCGCAGAGCTCGGATGACGCGCAAATGCCCGTCAAGGAAGGACCAGTCATAAAGCTTCAATACCCGCATTTGTGCGTCATCCGTCTATGACGCGCACGTATGACAGACATTTATGACTCCCTTTTTTGACCTTCGTAGTAGAGAGTCATAACCTTTATGACCCACTTTTCTGACATGTTTTTGCGTGTCATAACCTATAAAATCATTTTTTTTATTTTTTCTGTTTTTTAAAACCTGATTATATACATAATAAACCTGGCAATAAATTAACCTGATAATAGTACAAAATTAACGCATTTCATATATATCAAAACCATGCGTCACCAATTCATTACATAACGATTCATGTCCAAATAGATACCGATAATTAGTTAAATGCGGTTTACAATACTTTCTACCTAAAAATGAAATTCGACACATAAATTGCCCATTCTTCTCGAATATCGTCTAAATCCGCATCCATGTACTCAATGCTATCACCACCAATCTAGTCAGAAATAAAACAACATTTTAGAAACTGGATATTACTACTTAAACTACTTAAAACAGTAATTAACTACTTCCTTCATAAACTTCAACATGAAGTACCCACATTCGGTGCTTCCGGGCTGACGTGGACACTACACAAGAAATATACAACAACATCCAATCAGCAGCATAAATTCAGCAACATACAACAACTACTTCCTCCATGTTTAACAATCAGCAACATACAACGAACTCCATGTTTAACTACTTCCTTCATAAACTTCAACATGAAGTACCCACATTCGGTGCTTCCGGGCTGACGTGGACACTACACAAGAAATATACAACAACATCCAATCAGCAGCATAAATTCAGCAACATACAACAACTACTTCCTCCATGTTTAACAATCAGCAACATACAACAACATACAACTAGTTGGATCTCGATCAGTTTCAGGTGTACTAACCAACTAAGTAACTAACTAACTAACTTAACATACAACTAACTACATACTTAACAAACAGCAGCAGCACAAGATAATATTCAAAAAATAACTAACCTTAGAATTAACCCAGTTAAGTTTAGTCCTCTTATTGTTTCCAGCTTCTACATCATACAATGCAATTGCCCTACAAAGAATTAACCCAGTTAAGTATTACATCATACATCATAAAGATTCTATAATTTGTATTACTTACGCATCCACTATTTGCTTGAACTGAAGATTGACGTCGCTAGTCGATAGGGAATCAAGATAATAGCAGGTACTTGTCTTCATGTTAATCACGCCTAACACCCAATGTCTTCTACAAAAAACAAAGATCAAATTCTGTTAATTACTGTTAATTTTTATTAATTAATTTAAATGTTGTCGAAAATCTAACCTGGGATTGTATGGCAATAAGACGAGGTCATTTTGCTTCCTTGTATATAACCTTCTTGCAATAACTCGACTTGCATCTTCGATATTCTTGGCCCTCGCTTTACGTTCATGATGCATGATCGCAGTCGGGGTCATGAAACAAACTCCATGATCTCTGTGTGACCCATTCTTGATTTGCTCATACAGGTACCTGTTAACAATTAACATACGAAGTTTACATTCAATTAGTCCTGTTAACATACAAGTACCAATTTTTTATAAACTATATTTATCACTTACATGATATAAGAAGCAACGACAACCCCGCTTAACTCATCCATTGCAAATAGACTGTCAAAATCATTCCAATTTAAGTACGTGTAACTGGGGTGCCCAAACAAATCGTCCTCGCATTGCACTTTTATGCAATCGACCTTTGCAACTTGTCCATCAACCATCATTGCAGTCATTCTCAATCTCATCCTTTCTTCAATTCTTTTCCTTACTCTCCTCTGATTTCTCGTCATCATTTTTTTCAACGGATTTCCTTTCTTAGTCACTTTTGCAATGGAGGCGACAGTTTCTAGGCTTTTTCCTTTTTCAACTGCAACTGTAAACATAACAGTTTCTGGTCACTAAAAAAAACTGTAAACATATGATGTTTTTGGGCATCGTACCTGTTTTTGGCATCGTCGCTTCTTCTTCGTTGTCGGATTCTCTTTGTCGCTTCTTTTCTTTTTTCTTGTGGGTCAACCCACTGCCCAACTCTCTTTTTTCTTCTTCTTCTTTTTTCTTTCTTCTTTTCTTTGTTCTTTTCTTTGTTCTTTTCTTTGTTCTTTTTCTTCTTTTCTTCTTTTCTCCTTGTCTTGATCAATAGCCTTTTTCTCCTTCTTTTTGGCCACTATCTTGTTCTGCAAAAATATAAAAAAGTCATACAGGTACCATTTTGTTCTAATGATTAAACTGTTTTATAAAAAAGTCTTACCAAACCAGAGCATGGAATGACTAGGTGACTCGGCCAGCTTAGTAAGTACCCAATGGCATCTTTAACAGTCTCAACGAACTCTCGGGAAATGGATTCGGTATCAAAGCTTCTGCTTGAACAGATGTATCCACCGTAACTTCAATGTTCCCATCTAATATTATATATGAACAAATAAATATTAAATAAGTAAGAATATATATAAATATTAAATAAGTAATTTAACTTCAAATACCCGAGACATGATTCACTATGGTTCCTTTGGCGACTATATTTGAAGGATCGTCGACCGCAAGTAAGCATGATTTATCCTACAAATGTGCACAATATTATTAAAACAGACAAGAATTGCACAATATTATTAAAACAGACAATATTTGAAGACTTACATTTGGTTCACTTGGTGCATTTGGTTCTTCGTCTTCATCGCTACACATTTGACAATTACTTGCACCCTCCGAAGCATTGGTACTTGCACATCTTCTTCTTTCTAACTCATCTTCAACAGCTTTTAGCCGTTTATGCATTATCTTATCATGTTGTTACAGGTATTGCTTGACATTCCTGGGTATTAAAAAATATTGTTGCGGTGTTATATATCAACCCATCCCACGTACACGCCCACGCTGTTCATCAGTACCCAGGGCCTCTGTAAGCAAATCTAGTGATCCCATTAGATCCTCTGAATAATCCTTGTCCTTTTTTAGCATCTCGTGATTAAACAAACATATAACTTAACATCTGTTGACTTATGGTCAAAAGTCAAACTTAGCACTAACTGAACATCAAATAACTTAACATCTGTTGACTTATGGTCAAAAGTCAAACTTTAACTAACTGAACATCAAATAACTTAACATCTGTTGACTTATGGTCAAAAGTCAAACTTTAACTAACACTAACTAAGCAGCTAACTTTGTTGACTAACTGAGAAATCTGAATACTAACTAAAACATACCAAAATAAAACTGTTAAATATGAATACTTACAATTTTATCGAGAACTTTTTGGACAGCTGGGTCGAAACCTCCTTTTTTCTTTTCTCTTGCTTTTTTCCAACATTCTACCCTATCAATCTCCTCTTCCTCTTTGCCGGTTTCTTTCATCTAAAAAAGTTAAAAGCAGAAGTTAAAAAGCATCAACATAAGCAATAAAAAAGTTAACATAAGCAATAAATTCCATACTATCTCAGAAATGAGTCCGGCATATCCCTTTCGGCTCAAACGATGGTTGTACTTATTACGTGAACGAAGAACTGAAGCCTTCTGACTTATTTCCTGCATAAGTATATACAATTAACATGTTAGTAACTGTTTTGTGATAAATAACTGTTTTTGGAAACTTAAACAAATACCTCGAACGAAGGCTTAGTTTTTTGTGATACGAAAACTTTCCAGTCTTTTTTTTTCACAGACGAATACTTTTCAGGAGGAGTATATAATTGCTTCTTGGCCTCCTTAGACTTATCATCTTTTAGTGGCTTAATGTACTTCTTATAAAGATAATGTTTGAAGTTTTTCCACTTTATCCCGATTGATTGGAGAACTTGCTTCCGACTGCTTTTGTGAAGTTTAAAATGTGTCTGAAACGTAAAAAATGAATCAAAACATAGTTAGAATAAAATACTAAAAGTAAAACATAGTTAGAATAAAATAATAAAATACTTACCTTAACATATTGCCAACAAGCTTCCTTCGTTTCATTATCTACGATCAACCAAGAATCATAGGTTATGTTCACCATAGATCTTGCCACCAATCCCTCAAAAGTAGACAGTTTTGTTGCTGCTGTTCCAGTTGGCACACCTCTTTTATTATAAGTAACCACTGTCTTTTTTTTCGCCTTCGCTTTTATTGTCGGGCCTCTATGCGATTTGGAATCTAATTCGCCATCCAAATTCGACTCAGAACCAGAAACCGCATTTTCTTTGCGGTCCGAATCAGAATCAGAACCGGAAACCGCATTTTCTTCGCGGTCCGAATCATTATCAGAACACGAGGCCATCTTTTATTACCAAAAAGCAACCTGTTTAAAATAAACAAAATAAAAACAGTTATTTTCATACCAAAAACTTTAAATAATAAATAATGCTTGACAGACTTTAACAAATAAACAGTTACTAAAATAAACAGTTATTTCATACCAAAAACTAATGATCTAAAACGAATATGCCCTCTTCATCCGAGCGCGTACACTTAAAATCATCGTCTAGATCTACTAAAGACAGGTTCATATCTTGTGTAACATCAAATTCAAACACATCATCAGTTTCACCATTATTATCTCCATACTTATGCATCCTATGTGGTGTGAAGCCAACAACAGACAGGTTCCTATCTTGTTGGTCCTGAACATAAAAAACTTGTCTTGCTTGACTAGGTAATATGAAGGGTTCAGACCGTTGACCAAGCCTATCAAAGTTAACCATTGTGAATCCTAAATCATCTTTTTTTACTCCACGACTATCTACCCACTCACGCATGAAAACAGGAACCGTAAATGTACGATAATCAAGATCCCATATTTCCAATATACGACCGAAGTATGTAACAGCGCCGTACACCGGATTGGAGTCTTTTGCACTAGCAATCTGCATAGTATTTGCAACTACAGATACTCCACTACCTTGAGTGGTTTTAGATTCATCATGCTCTTTTGAATGGAATTGATACTCATTTACAGCAAACCCGGTATATTTACTATCAGCAAAATCAGGGCCCTTTGCCAACCAACGAACAGTATCACCGGTATTTTCCCCGTTAGCCAAACGCTTTTCAACCTCGTTCTTAAATCAGTCAATAAACGTCCGACTATGTTGGCTCTGCAACCATGTATTATTTCGACGCAGGTTAAGATCCTTCAATTCTAACATATGCTGCTCTATGTATGGTTCAACGTCGGCAGTGTTTCCTAATACATAAAGATGAGCTTGATCAAGTAACTTAGAATCCACAACACAGATGGTAGCCTGCGATAAAGGTTTACCAGTGCGGTTTCTTTCATCAGCACGATCATGAGGATTGCCAATTGATTTCATGTTTTCCAAGTAATCGGAACAGAATTCTAATGCTTCCTCTGCCACATAACATTCTGCTATGCAGCCCTCGGGTCGATAATGATTTCGTACATAACCTTTTAGTGTTTTCATGTACCTCTCAAACGGATACATCCACCTAAAGTGGACTGGGCCACATAACCTCACCTCTCTGACTAAATGCACCATCAAGTGAATCATGACATCGAAAAACGAAGGCGGAAAATACTTCTCTAGTAAACACAATGTTACTACGATGTCAGTTTGTAGCTTGCCTAGCTTACTAACATCAACTACTTTACTACACAACTCGTTGAAGAATTGACACAAGCTTATAGTAGTCTTCCTAACTTTCACGTCTAACACCCCCTTTATTGCAAAAGGAAGAATCTGTTGCATTAGTACGTGACAGTCATTGGACTTCAATCCATTCATCTTCGAATTATCATCGGACACGAGATTCTTAAAATTGGAGGAATACCCTGATATGTCGTATTTTATGCCCATTTCCCACAACGTATTTAGTTGATTCTGCATGGTTTATGAGTCTTTTTTTGTATACATTTGGTGCGTTTATGGTATTTGTTAGTGTTTCAGGTTAACAGGTATTTAAGCGCAAATCTGGAGAAAACGACATTTTAAAGGAGAATCAAGTGCTAACGGAAGATTTCGGAAGCATTTGGATGAAGATTGTAGGAAGTCAACTAAAGTCAATGCAGAAAAGGGTCAATTGCGCCGCAACCCAATTCCAGAAGAATAAGTTGCGCCGCAACCCAATTCCAGAAGAATAAGTTGCGCCGCAACTCCCCTCCTTCCAGGCCAGCCACGAGTCAACATAAGTCAATGGTTAACGCAAGTCAAAGACGAGTTGCGCCATAACTCTTGGTTGCGCCGCAACCCTGAAGCAGAGAGATAAGTTACGCCGCAACATTCTTCAGTTGCGCCGCAATAGGATCAAGTTCAAGCCAGTCAAGGTTAACGAAAGTCAAGTCAAAGGGCAAAGTCAACTGAAGTTGCGCCACAACTGTACGCGAATCTGGCAGCCTTTGGGGATCGATATTAATAGCTTGAAAAATATGCAAAAACCCTCATCTCTTTTAGCAGCCGTGTGAAGAACCCTAGTTTGGAGATTTTTTCAGATCTTAATCAATTTCTAGGTTTTCAAACACGATTTGATCGTTTTCGTTCGTAGCTTTCAATTATTATCATTAGGTAACAATGAATTCTTCTTATTTCAATTGTTATTCTTCTTTTAATATGAGTGGCTAATCACTTCATCATCCATCTTGATGGAGTGAGACATTATGTAAAGATTGCACAATTTTATTAATTCAATGTTGATTTCATTTAACGTTATATCGAGATCTTAGCGTATTTCTTCCTTATTATTTATCTTGAATTGATTGGTGATTTATATGTGTCTTTAATGGTAGTTATTGATTACGTATATTTCATTTTGATTGTTTGGGTACAAACGATTGGATCTATGACGGGTACGGTAGGTAATCGTTCATGATAATAGGAAGAAATGTGTTAACGGTTGGGTACAATCGATAGATATAATTGTTATTTCAATAACCAAACCAATTGTTTGATTAAGGAAGTTATAAAAGATGTCTTGGGGTACCGGTCTTTGTAACGAAATTAGTTAAAGCAAGAGAGTCAAATGATGTCTTCAACTTGACGGGTACGGGGTTGGTGCTTTGTTTGAGTCTCGGTTATTTAATCAACTAATTTGGGTTTGAACTTCATTTATGTGCAATCTGAACATGTGTTGAGCGAAGTCAAGATGGATGACTTTTAAATTACTGTTTAAAACAATTTCTCTTTGCGATTAATCCTTTGGGATTACTAATTATTCACTAACTTTTGCAACGTGACAATTTGGTCACAAAACCCCCTTTTTAATTAGAATTACTCAATGCCTACAATTACTTAGTTTTTGTCCCTGTGTTTGATCCTGGACTTACCTTTTAGCTATACTATATACGAACGGGTCCACTGCCCGAGAGTGTGTAGTAGTCAGTTTTAGGGTATTTCTTGTTTTTAATTTTTAAACTCGATTTTGCACATCAAGTTTTTGGCGCCGCTGCCGGGGACTTAATTTTAAGTAGTTGTTTATTTTGTAGTTCGATCCTTTTTCACATTCATTTGTGAGAAAGTTATTGCTTTATTAGATAGTTTGTATTTTATTTTATTTCAATTATACCACAGGTGCGGTTGACGGTTTGTTTGTGGTGAGTGTGCAGGTTCTTGTTAGTTGATGAACACAAGAGCTTCTGGCCGACCTTTGTTTAGCCCATTGTCTAATCCAGGGAAAGTCAGACGTCGACTTGTGTCAAGAAGTAGCCAGGAACCATTCACACCAGTCAAAATAGATTTAGAAACCGAAACCAGTGACCCACCCGTTCAGGATTTAGAAGATCAGTTGGTTAATAAGTTGAAAGAAGCAGGTAAAGTATTTGGGAGTGGAGAAGATTCAGATTCAGAAGAAGAAGAGAAAATTCAAACACCTGAACCGAGTACTATTGTCATACCTAGAACCAACCTTAATTTTAACCAACAACAAAGGGGTAGAAGAATGGGTGATGAACAACCGGTAGATCCTAATGCCTGTCCTTACGGGGAGAGAAGAAGGAATATATCGGCGGACCGGGGCACAGCTATTCACCTTCCGAATATTTCAGTGGATTTCTCTTTGAAAGGAAATCACCTCAAGAGTGTAGAAGAGGATAAGTTTGATGGGATTAGAAGAAATGACCCATATGCACATCTTGAGAGGTTTGAGAAGATATGTAGGTTGTATCAGTATGGTACATGGCAAGCGGAGCCGTTAAGTTGGAACTATTTCCTATGACTCTCATTGGAGATGCATCTTCATGGTTTAAGAAGTTACCCGAAAATTCATTTACCACTTGGGCCGAACTTCGGGAAGGCTTTATTGATGAGTTTTATTCGGTTAGAACTCAAAGACAATTAGAAAACAAAATCAGAGGTTTTTCTCAAGAACCCGGTGAAGATGTGGTTGATGCATGGAAAAGGTTCAAAGAAATGCTTAGAAATTGCCCCGGACATAGTATGGGCACCGAAGAAAGCTTCGAGATTTTCTATGATGGTTTGGATAGGAAAACAAAAAGGGAGCTCGGATATGCATTTGGGGGAAGTCTCAACAACATTTCCCCAAATGAAGGATATAAGATTCTAGAGGATATGGCTAGAGAGTTTTCTACAAGGGAAGAAGACCGTGACAAGAGGTCTAGTAGACCCACCGTGGATAAGGTGGAGAGTAGTGAGGACTCTAAGCTCATTACCGAAGTCAAGGTTCTCTCGAAGCAAATGAATGAGAGATTTGATAGTCAAGATACTAGATTTAAGAGCCTTGAGAGAGATGTTAAGGTTATGGCCGACGGGTGTGAGCATTGTGGAGACTTACATTATTCGGAGGATTGCCCGGATAAACCAGTGAAAGATGTTAGCTATGTTCAAAATCAATGGAACTTCAACCAAAATACCGGTTATCAAAACCGGCCATCAGGTAGTTCTTACCCTTCTTCTTCTTTTGTTAATGCTAGCACTTCTGGTTATGGTGGTAACAGGTTTAGTAGGTTCACCAATCAAAGAGGCTCGGATCCGGAATTAAGAGACATAGTGAAGGAGTTCATTGGTGCCCAAAAGGCAACTAATGAACAAGTTGCAGAGGAGTCAAAGAAGGTGATTCATGTTTTGGATGCTTTGACTACCCGCTTGGATGGGTTCGGACATAAGTTGGATCAAGGAGCTAAGAATCAACAAGCTACCATCAAAGATTTAGAAGGAAGACTCGAGAGGCTAGGAAACTCGAATAGGCAGCCCGGTACTCTACCGAGCAACACTCAACAGAATCCAAAGCATCAATCCAATAACCAAGGGTAAAGTAGTCAAGGATCGGGACAGAAGTATACCCCTCCAAATGCTCGAAATGAGCAAGTGAATGCCATAACTACAAGGACGGGTAAGACTTATGATTCTGCAAATCCTTTACCTAATGATTCTTCTCCACTTGTGCAGGAAAATGAAGAAGAGGAGACGGTTGATGAGGAAATTGAGATGGAACTGAACCAAGCCGTGCCAATACTGGCCGTTCCATCCAAACCCGCTGAGAAACCGACGGTGAAGCCGTATCAACCAAAGATTCCATTTCTTCAACGGTTGAGGAAAGGAAAAGTGAAGGAACATTTTAAGAAATTTGTTGATCTTATTCAATCTGTGAATATAACTGTTCCTTTAGTTGATTTGCTTGCAGGTATGCCTAATTATGCAAAGTTCCTCAAGGAACTTGTAAGTGACAAGAAGAAGCTTGAAGAGGCTAAGACTGCGGTTATGAGTGCCGAATGTTCAGCAATCACTCAAAATCAGATTCCTCCCAAGTTGGAAGATCCAGGGAGTTTTCTTATTGCTTGTTCTTTTGGTGCTTATTTGTGTGAGGCATTGGCCGATCTTGGGGCTAGTATAAATTTGATGCCTTATTCTGTTTATAGAAAGTTATCTCTAGGAGAGTTGACCCCTACCCGCATGAGCATTAGGCTCGCGGATCGTTCTTTCCAATATCCCATGGGGATAGCGAAAAATTTGCAAATTAAGGTGGGGCATATGATATTTCCAGTTGATTTTGTTATCCTTGAGATGGAGGCGGACGCCAAAGTCCCCCTAATTCTTGGCCGACCCTTTCTTATGACCGCGGATGCTATCATCCGGGTTAAGGCCAAGGAAATTTCATTAGGAGTTGGTAATGATAGAGTTGTTTTTAATGTTGATAGAGCACTAAAGCATCCTTACTCTAGTAATGAAACTTGTTTCAGGTTAGATGTGATTGAAGAAGAAGATGTTTTGGAGAAAGAGCTCATGGATTTCTTGGATATGGAAGAAGGAGAAGCATTGCTAGCTTGCAGTGAAGAGGAGCAAGAATTGGTTGGAGAAATGATACAAGAGATTATGGCATTAAGTGTTGATGAAACTCCAACGGAAGATGAGACCTTTGAAGAGATCACCACTAGTAATAGCACACGGGTGCTAACTTCGGTAGAGAACCCTCCTACCGACTTGGAACTCAAGCCACTTCCGGACCATCTTGAGTATGCATATTTGGAAGGTACATCTCTTTTACCCGTTGTCATCTCATCCTCATTAATGGAGGATAAGAAATCTAGACTTATGACCGTCCTAAAGGCCCATAAAAAGGCCTTTGCATGGAAAATTTCCGATATTCCGGGTATAAGTCCAGAATTCTGCAAACACACCATAAATTTTGTTGATAATGTGAAACCGGTTGTGCAAAGGCAACGAAGATTAAATCCAAATATGAAAGATGTGGTCAAAAAGAAGATAATTAAGTTACTTGATGCGGGAATCATATTCCCCATCTCGGATAGTCCATGGGTAAGTCCGGTACATTGTGTACCGAAGAAGGGTGGGATGACCGTAATTTTGAATGATAAAAATGAATTGGTTCCCACTAGGACCGTCACGGGGTGGAGGGTATGTATTGATTATCGACGATTGAATGATGCTACCCGCAAAGACCACTTTCCCTTGCCCTTTATTGATCAAATGCTCGAACGGCTCACCGGCAACGAGTATTTCTGCTTTTTGGACGGGTTCTCCGGGTACTTCCAAATACCCATTGACCCCAAGGACCAAGAGAAGACCACTTTCCCTTGCCCTTTATTGATCAAATGCTCGAACGGCTCGCCGGCAACGAGTATTTCTGCTTTTTGGACGGGTTCTCCGGGTACTTCCAAATACCCATTGACCCCAAGGACCAAGAGAAGACCACTTTTACTTGCCCTTTTGGCACTTATGCCTATAGAAGGATGCCATTTGGTCTTTGCAATGCTCCAGGTACTTTTCAAAGATGTATGATTGCCATATTTCAGGACATGATCAAAACATCCATGGAGGTTTTTATGGATGACTTTTCTGTTTTTG
Organism: Erigeron breviscapus; assembly: GCA_034093135.1. Classification (NCBI taxonomy): domain Eukaryota; kingdom Viridiplantae; phylum Streptophyta; class Magnoliopsida; order Asterales; family Asteraceae; genus Erigeron; species Erigeron breviscapus. The sequence goes on from CM067175.1 coordinate 94,987,221, forward strand.
GTAGTTCTTTTGATAATTGTCTTGAAAGTCTTGATAGAATGCTTGAAAGGTGTGAAAGGGCACACTTGGTCTTGAATTGGGAAAAGTGCCATTTTATGGTGAAAGAGGGAATTGTTTTGGGACACAAAGTTTCAAGGGCGGGATTAGAGGTAGATAAAGCAAAGATTGATGTTATAGCTAAATTACCTCCACCCACTAATGTCAAATCAATAAGAACGATCCCGTTTTTTTCATCGGGTCCGGGTAGAGACCAAAGATCTTGAGTGACCGATCCGGCAGAACAACTCAAAAGATAAAGAAGTATCGTTAATTTCTTCATGCTCGTTCCAAGTTCGAAGTACCAATTGTACAAATAATAATCCACTTCGTTACATGATTTCTTTTTCATATAGATAGATATAGGATCCATGGGACGCCGGGTTTTACCGTCGATTTATAAAAGACTTTTCGAAAATCACCCGGCCAATGACCAAGTTGTTAGAAAAAGACGTCCCATTCAATTTTGATAAAGATTGTCTTGATGCATTTAACTCACTTAAAGTTAGATTGACCAATGCACCCATTATGTCTCCACCCAATTGGTCATTACCGTTTGAGTTAATGTGTGATGCTAGTGATTATGCCTTGGGGGCCGTTTTAGGCCAAAGGGAGGATAAGCATTTCCGTCCTATTTCCTATGCTAGCAAGACCTTAAACCCGGCTCAACAAAACTATACCGTGACCGAGAAGGAGTTATTGGCCGTGGTTTATGCCTTTGATAAGTTTAGACCCTATTTGGTTTTGAATAAGACTATTGTGTTCACCGACCACTCGACTTTGAAATACTTGTTCTCAAAACAAGATGCTAAGCCTCGTTTGATTCGTTGGGTCTTACTTTTACAGGAATTTGATATTGAGATCAAAGATAAAAGTGGGGCTGAAAATGTGGCAGCCGACCACTTAAGTAGGCTCGAAAACCCTCACCTTAAGGAGTTAAAGGAGCACGATATTAATGATTCATTTCCTGATGAGTTTCTAATGCAGGTGGATGTGGAAGAAGATCCATGGTTTGCAGACATTGCTAACTATTTGTGTGCAGGTGTTCTTCCCAAAGAAATGACTTATCAACAGAAAAAGAAATTCTTTTCTGAGATTAAGCATTATTTTTGGGAAGAACCATATTTGTTTCGCATGTGTGCAGATGGCTTGATTAGGAGATGTGTGGCCGGTGCAGAAACCCGAAAGATTTTGGATGCATGCCACTATGGTCAAACCGGAGGTCATTATGGACCATCTGTAACCGGTAAGAAGGTATTTGATGCAGGATTTTATTGGCCTTCAATCTTCAAGGAAGCTCAAACCTTAGTGGAGACATGTGCAATTTGTCAACGTCAAGGGACTATTTCAAAGAAGGATGAGATGCCACAAAACTTCATTCAGGTTTGTGAGGTATTTGATGTTTGGGGAATTGATTTTATGGGACCCTTTCCGCCTTCAAATAAGTGTCTTTACATTTTAGTGGCGGTTGATTATGTGTCGAAATGGGCCGAGGCTAAGGCCTTGCCAACTAATGATGCAAGGGTTGAATTGATTTTATGGGACCCTTTCCGCCTTCAAATAAGTGTCTTTACATTTTAGTGGCGGTTGATTATGTGTCGAAATGGGCCGAGGCTAAGGCCTTGCCAACTAATGATGCAAGGGTTGTAATTGATTTCTTAAAGCAATTGTTTTGTCGTTTTGGTTGTCCTAAGGCCTTAATAAGTGATCGTGGAACTCATTTCACGAATCACCAACTTGCTAAGGTGTTGAAGAGGTATGGTGTTCATCATCGTTTCTCTACTTCTTATCACCCTCAAACGAGTGGTCAAGTAGAAAACACTAATAGGGCTTTAAAACGAATCATTGAGAAAACCATAGGTGATAATCCTAAAAGTTGGTCTAGGAAGTTGGATGATGCTTTATGGGCGTTTAGAACCGCATTTAAGACGCCAATTGGGACTACACCTTATAGGTTACTTTATGGTAAAACATGTCACTTGCCGTTAGAAATAGAGCATAAAGCTTATTGGGCTCTTAGGAATTGCAATATGGACTTAGTTGAAAGTAGTGAATTGAGAATGTTGCAATTGCATGAGTTAGATGAGTTGAGATTGAATGCTTATGAGAATTCCATGCTCTATAAAGAGAGAACTAAGGTTTGGCATGATCGTAGGATTAGAGAGAAAGATTTGAAAGCCGGTGATAAAGTCTTGTTATTCCTTTCAAAGTATAAGTTCAAGCAACCTAAGTTGACTTCTAGGTGGACCGGACCTTTTGTGATCAAACATGTTTATCCGTCTGGTTATGTTGAGTTGTTTAAATCGGATGGTACTACTTTTATTGTTAATGGTCACAGGTTGAAGCTCTATCATGAAGAAGAGGAAAATGTGGGAGTCGTCGTTGCCGAATTTCCATTTTTCGAAAGGAATTGATGAAGAAAGGACCATGAGTCGAGCTAAAGACTCGTAAATAAATTAAGCGCTTCGCGGGAGGCAACCCGTGTTTCTTGTTTTCATTTTTTATTTAATTGTCATTGGTAATGTGTTTTAATAAAAAATTGCAGGTAGGAGCAGCTCTCGTGCCTTCCGGTAAGTCGTTTCTAGGAAGAAACAAAAAGGTAAGTGTGGTGTGTGGGGGGGGGGTGAGTTGCGCCGCAACTACTAGCGTTGCGCCGCAACTCAGTGTTGCGCCGCAACTGCAAACCAGAGACATAAGTTGCGCCGCAACTCAGTGTTGCGCCGCAACTGACCAGAGATAAGTTGCGCCGCAACTGCCAGGTAGTTGCGCCGCAACTGACCAGAGCATAAGTTGCGCCGCAACTGCCAGGTAGTTGCGCCGCAACTGAACCAGAGACATAAGTTGCGCCGCAACTGACCAGAATAAGTTGCGCCGCAACTGACCAGAGCTAGTTGCGCCGCAACTGCAAACCAGAGATAAGTTGCGCCGCAACTCAGTGTTGCGCCGCAACTGAAACCAGAGACATAAGTTGCGCCGCAACTCAGCTGGTTGCGCCGCAACTGCAAACCAGAGACATAAGTTGCGCCGCAACTCCGTTGCGCCGCAACTGCAAACCAGAGACATAAGTTGCGCCGCAACTCTGAGTTGCGCCGCAACTGCAAACCAGAGACATAAGTTGCGCCGCAACTGCCAGAACTAAGTTGCGCCGCAAGCTCTGGTTGCGCCGCAACTGCAAACCAGAGACATAAGTTGCGCCGCAACTCAGTTGTTGCGCCGCAACTGACCAGAGATAGTTGCGCCGCAACTACCAGGTAAGTTGCGCCGCAACTCCAGATAGTTGCGCCGCAACTGACCAGAGATAAGTTGCGCCGCAACTGCCAGGTAGTTGCGCCGCAACTGCAGGTAGTTGCGCCGCAACTGACCAGAGATAGTTGCGCCGCAACTCCAGTAGTTGCGCCGCAACTGCCAGGTAGTTGCGCCGCAACTGACCAGAGATAGTTGCGCCGCAACTCCAGGTAGTTGCGCCGCAACTGACCAGAGTAGTTGCGCCGCAACTACCAGGTAAGTTGCGCCGCAACTCCAGATAGTTGCGCCGCAACTGACCAGAGATAAGTTGCGCCGCAACTGCCAGGTAGTTGCGCCGCAACTGCCAGGTAGTTGCGCCGCAACTGCCAGAGATAGTTGCGCCGCAACTCCAGTAGTTGCGCCGCAACTGCCAGGTAGTTGCGCCGCAACTGCCAGAGTAGTTGCGCCGCAACTACCAGGTAAGTTGCGCCGCAACTGACCAGGTAGTTGCGCCGCAACTGACCAGAGATAAGTTGCGCCGCAACTACCAGAATAGTTGCGCCGCAACTGCAGGTAGTTGCGCCGCAACTGCCAGAGATAGTTGCGCCGCAACTCCAGTAGTTGCGCCGCAACTGCCAGGTAGTTGCGCCGCAACTGACCAGAGATAGTTGCGCCGCAACTCCAGGTAGTTGCGCCGCAACTGACCAGAGTAGTTGCGCCGCAACTACCAGGTAAGTTGCGCCGCAACTGACCAGATAGTTGCGCCGCAACTGCCAGGTAGTTGCGCCGCAACTGAAACCAGACATAAGTTGCGCCGCAACTCAGCTGTTGCGCCGCAACTGCAAACCAGAGACATAAGTTGCGCCGCAACTCTGTAGTTGCGCCGCAACTGCAAACCAGAGACATAAGTTGCGCCGCAACTGACCATATTTCAGACCTGTATGGGTTATGGTTATATATACATGCTTATAATTCGGGTTTCCATTTGTTAATTGTTTCTTGTATATGTAGGAACCCGCTTCATCTAGCCGGGCTGGACGAGGTAAAGGAAGAGCCTCGTCGGCTGCTGCCCCAAGCGAGAGTGGTCTGACTCCAGAAGCGATTCTTATGGGAGTCCCCACTCACCCATGGTTAAGATTTCCACGAGCTACTCCAGAGAAAAAGACTGAATACACAAACAGGTTAGCAACCATCTATCAGAAGGACATAATTGAACTGCGGTATATGGAACCGGATATGTTGGATTCGTTGAATGCCCGTGCGGGCATTAGTCTGTATATGCAGCTGATGGGTTATTCTAATGATGCGGATGGTAATCCAGTCGCTCAGGAATTTAGTCTTTGGTTTGATATATTTAGGATTCGGGAAATGGTTTGCAAGGAATGGTGTTTAGAGGTCTACTCGACCATTTCGGTCGAGAATATTGAGAAAGTGAAGGATATCTTTACTGAGCCGGTCATATTTTTTCGTTGTGGGGGTGTAAATAGATCCCTCACCATTGCTGACTTCGGGTTGTGCACGGGGATGTACACCCAAGAGACCTTGGATGATCCTGCATTTGAGCGTCTTTTACGCATTTCTGTTAGGAATACCTCCGGTTTCACTAGGGAGGCAGGTGATTTCAGGGAGTACTATAACCGGGTTTCTGGGGGCCGCGCTTGGAAAGCGGCTTGTGGAGCAAATACACTCCAATCGCCTATTTTGCGATTGTTCCACAAGATGTTGGTCCATTCTTTTGTTCATAGGACCAATCACCCGGATAAGCTTTACATGGAAGATTTGTGGTTGTTGAGGTTGTTCGATGAGGGAGATGTACAGAGGAAGGCATGTGCCCCGTATGTGTTGGCGAAGCATATGGGAACTAAAGGAGTTCGGGATAGAGGTTTAGTTTGTGGCCACTTCATTTCAAGAATGGTGAAGTATTTTGAAGGTGTTGATAATGCAGGGGCTTTGAATTGCAAATCTATGAAGCCCTTTACGTGGAATGATTTGAAAATGCATTGCGCCGCAACTGCAAACCAGAGACATAAGTTGCGCCGCAACTCAGGCATGTTGCGCCGCAACTGCCCAGAGATGTTGCGCCGCAACTGACCAGAGATAAGTTGCGCCGCAACTGCCAGGTAGTTGCGCCGCAACTGCAGGTAGTTGCGCCGCAACTGCCAGAGATAGTTGCGCCGCAACTCCAGTAGTTGCGCCGCAACTGCCAGGTAGTTGCGCCGCAACTGACCAGAGATAGTTGCGCCGCAACTCCAGGTAGTTGCGCCGCAACTGACCAGAGTAGTTGCGCCGCAACTACCAGGTAAGTTGCGCCGCAACTCCAGATAGTTGCGCCGCAACTGACCAGAGATAAGTTGCGCCGCAACTGCCAGGTAGTTGCGCCGCAACTGCCAGGTAGTTGCGCCGCAACTGCCAGGTAGTTGCGCCGCAACTGACCAGAGTAGTTGCGCCGCAACTCCAGGTAGTTGCGCCGCAACTGACCAGAGTAGTTGCGCCGCAACTACCAGGTAAGTTGCGCCGCAACTCCAGATAGTTGCGCCGCAACTGACCAGAGATAAGTTGCGCCGCAACTGCCAGGTAGTTGCGCCGCAACTGCAGGTAGTTGCGCCGCAACTGCCAGAGATAGTTGCGCCGCAACTCCAGTAGTTGCGCCGCAACTGCCAGGTAGTTGCGCCGCAACTGACCAGAGATAGTTGCGCCGCAACTCCAGGTAGTTGCGCCGCAACTGACCAGAGTAGTTGCGCCGCAACTACCAGGTAAGTTGCGCCGCAACTCCAGATAGTTGCGCCGCAACTGACCAGAGATAAGTTGCGCCGCAACTGCCAGGTAGTTGCGCCGCAACTGCCAGGTAGTTGCGCCGCAACTGCCAGGTAGTTGCGCCGCAACTGACCAGAGTAGTTGCGCCGCAACTCCAGGTAGTTGCGCCGCAACTGACCAGAGTAGTTGCGCCGCAACTACCAGGTAAGTTGCGCCGCAACTCCAGATAGTTGCGCCGCAACTGACCAGAGATAAGTTGCGCCGCAACTGCCAGGTAGTTGCGCCGCAACTGCAGGTAGTTGCGCCGCAACTGCCAGAGATAGTTGCGCCGCAACTCCAGTAGTTGCGCCGCAACTGCCAGGTAGTTGCGCCGCAACTGACCAGAGATAGTTGCGCCGCAACTCCAGGTAGTTGCGCCGCAACTGACCAGAGTAGTTGCGCCGCAACTACCAGGTAAGTTGCGCCGCAACTCCAGATAGTTGCGCCGCAACTGACCAGAGATAAGTTGCGCCGCAACTGCCAGGTAGTTGCGCCGCAACTGCCAGGTAGTTGCGCCGCAACTGCCAGGTAGTTGCGCCGCAACTGACCAGAGTAGTTGCGCCGCAACTCCAGGTAGTTGCGCCGCAACTGACCAGAGTAGTTGCGCCGCAACTACCAGGTAAGTTGCGCCGCAACTCCAGATAGTTGCGCCGCAACTGACCAGAGATAAGTTGCGCCGCAACTGCCAGGTAGTTGCGCCGCAACTGCAGGTAGTTGCGCCGCAACTGCCAGAGATAGTTGCGCCGCAACTCCAGTAGTTGCGCCGCAACTGCCAGGTAGTTGCGCCGCAACTGACCAGAGATAGTTGCGCCGCAACTCCAGGTAGTTGCGCCGCAACTGACCAGAGTAGTTGCGCCGCAACTACCAGGTAAGTTGCGCCGCAACTCCAGATAGTTGCGCCGCAACTGACCAGAGATAAGTTGCGCCGCAACTGCCAGGTAGTTGCGCCGCAACTGCAGGTAGTTGCGCCGCAACTGCAAACCAGAGATAAGTTGCGCCGCAACTCAGTAGTTGCGCCGCAACTGCCCGTATGTGTTGGCGAAGCATATGGGAACTAAAGGAGTTCGGGATAGAGGTTTAGTTTGTGGCCACTTCATTTCAAGAATGGTGAAGTATTTTGAAGGTGTTGATAATGCAGGGGCTTTGAATTGCAAATCTATGAAGCCCTTTACGTGGAATGATTTGAAAAGGTGGAAGCTGATTAAGCCTTTAGCCCATAAACATGCTATTCCGGAGTTAATTGATTTTGGTGATGGTGATTCTGATGATGATGAGGAGGATTCAGGTGATGATGATGATGCTGAGATGGAGGATGCCCCTGAGCAGCCGCTTGAGCCCGCACGACATACTAAGCGTCGTGCCACTACTACACCTTCTGAGGGACCATCGTCCTCTGCTGCCGCCCATTCAGGTACATGGGATTTTACTTCTTTGGGAACTTTGATGAATAACATGTGGGAGTCCCAGCAGAACTTTCAGCGATCCCATGGGCAGTTTGAATCGAGGGTAGACAGTGATTTCAGGTGGTTGGGTTCAGGTATGGGTCATGTGATGTATGATCAGGACAGATATCAGCCTATGTGGGAGGCTCAGTATCGGGGTGAGCAGTATCATCCACCTCACCAGATTCCAGACTACAGCCCTCCTAGCATTTTCATACCAGAGCACAGAGTGGGAGGTGGATTCTTCTATCCACCAGAGCGTCAGTTTGAGGTGCCTCCTTCCCATGATGTTGGAGGGACGGGGTCCCGATAACCCTGTGAGTTTTGGATCTTTTGCAGGTACACAGGCTGGTACGGATGCTGGAGGATCAGGTTCGCAAGAACCTACGTTGGCTGAGCAGATGGCTGGATCGCTTTTTGGTTCAGGCCCTTACACCTACCCTCCTCAGTGATTGTTGATGTGATGATGATGCTGCCGTCGGTTGGTTATGATGGCTTGTAATTGTATTTGTTTGAACAATTTCAATTTCCGTACTTTTATTTAGTTTCATTTGTTGGTTTGTAACCACCCTTAAGGGTGCTAGAACATCGTATTTTACTTTCCATTTCCGTTAATTAGGGATAGGATTTATGCATGGTTATTTGATTATGTTGCTCGTTAATGGTGTGTTCATGTTGATAGCAAGTTGAATGTCATGTGCATATGCTGGCAGTAAGTTCAGCGACATATTTTGTTGGCATCATATTCAGGCATGGAACATACATCATACCCGGCAAGTTTTTCTTGTTCTTGATTTTGTTTTTGTTTACTTTCCCCTATTTCCCTTAGTTTTCCTTAGTTCTTTGGACATTGAGGGCATTGTCCAACTCAAGTGTGTGTGTGTGGGGGGGGGGGGGTAAATAGGAAAAAGTCGGGTATTTTTGACGAATTTTGAACTTTTGCATGCTTGTCCTTGTAGTTAATTGCTTTGTCACTTAATTATAGAACTTAATAAGCAATTTGACTACACCTTGGGTACAAAATTTTAATTTGTGGAATGTGTTTTGACTGATTAATTAGGCAATCCCTTCTGGATTAATAATATGACTAGCACGCTCAAAGCACCAAAACACCCAAATTGTGAGATTATTGATTCATTGCTAGTTATGATAGGTGTTACGGTTTTGGAATTGTTAGCCTTGTTAATTTGTCCCTCTCGTAGGCTTTTGGATTTATCCAGGAGTAAGGGTCTCTTTTAGAGCTCTGAACTATGATGTGCAAGTTTGAGGTTGATTTTCCATTTCCGATTTATTTCATTTGCTATGAGTGTGCCGGTGATTGCATTGATTCTAGAACTTGTCCTGGTTGATCGTTCCATGTTATTTATCAGAAGAGGCAAATTTAGGATAAAACCTTTGTTCCTTGTTTGATTCACCCTTGTTTCGTAAATCATTGTTTTGTGCATGTTGTGTTAATGTGCTTAGTAGCTAACTACACTGGTTAGTGAATCTCCTGTTAAACCCTTGGTTTGCACTCACTTTTAGTGCAAGAAACAATAGAAAACTTGTTGTCACTAGCCTGTTCTTTGTTATTAAATCCACTTTTAAATATATACCTTTTCTAGCCATACCGATAGTCGAAGTCCTGGTGGGTCATTGGTTGCCTATGCTAGTGGATGGTTTGGGGTTGTCCTTTATGTCGGGTTGGGATATTCTCAGTTACTGAGAATAGATTGATTTCGTCATGTTTGTTTGGATAAAGTCTAAATCGTTCATTTCAGCATATGAGTATATGATTTGTCATTGTTTCAAATGTTATGTAAGAGAATGCCAATTAGTCAGAGTAAAAGTAGCTCACAAAAAAAAAGAGAATAAAAGAATTGAAAAACAGAAAAAGAAAAAAAAAAGAAAAAAAAAAGAGAAAAGAGCTTGGGCTGTCAGTTGGTATTTCTCACTTTTGGTCAAATCATTTTTGTAAGTTGGTACATCAATTACACCAACGAAAGGATTTTAATGCTATAATCTTAAGTTGTTATTTGAACATGGTTAGAATTGGTTGATTGAGTTGTATAAGGTCATACACCACAATGGTGTCGGTTTTTAATCGTCTATTGGGGGTATTGTCTGGACAACTTCTCGGGTTTTGGACCGTTGGCAATTAGTGACATGGGATTTAATGGATTAGACTATTTTGTAAAACTTTGTTATATGTTGTGTTATTTCTTTGTTAACACCATTTGTTACCCAAATTTCCATACCCTTTTAAATACCTTGTTTAGCCTTAAAGTTCATTCAAACCCTTTAAGTCCTCTTTTGATAGACGTTGTGGTGCTTGCATCATGATGGTGAAGGAACGAACCTAGTACAAGCCTATGGTTAAAAGATTATGCATCACGACTAGGCATTGAGTGATAATTCAAATATTCAACCCCAAGAGTAAGTTAGTTGGAGTAGGATAGACGAGATATCACTTATTCGTTTCTTTTGTGCTTAGTCGTGTTATTAAGGCTTGTATATCAGTCAAGTATTGTCAAACATTCCAGTTTTCATTTAAGATTAAAACTGCCTAACCATCTCGCTTCATTTTCAATGATGGTTTAGCTTCTTTTTGATTACGGTAATGTTATTCCAATTGTGCCAAGGTAAATTGAGTTTTGAAGTTTAGAATTGCTTGAGGACAAGCCAAGCTTAAGTGTGGGGGGATTTGATATGTCGTATTTTATACCCATTTCCCGCAACGTATTTAGTTGATTCTGCATGGTTTATGAGTCGTTTTTGTATACATTTGGTGCGTTTATGGTATTTGTTAGTGTTTCAGGTTACTGACAGGTATTTAAGCGTAAATCTGGAGAAAACGACATTTTAAAGGAGAATCAAGTGCTAACGAAAGATTTCGGAAGCATTTGGATGAAGATTGCAGGAAGTCAACTAAAGTCGATGCAGAAAAGGGTCAATTGCGCCGCAACTCCCCTCCTTCCAGGCCAGCCACGAGTCAACATAAGTCAATGGTCAACGCAAGTCAAAGGCGAGTTGCGCCGCAACTTGATTGCGCCGCAACTCTCATTGCGCCGCAACCCAATTCCAGAAGAATAAGTTGGCCAGTTGCGCCGCAATGCTTTCCAGTTGCGCCGCAACTCCCCTCCTTCCAGGCCAGCCACGAGTCAACATAAGTCAATGGTCAACGCAAGTCAAAGGCGAGTTGCGCCGCAACCCAGAAGCAGAGAGATAAGTTGCGCCGCAACATTCTTCAGTTGCGCCGCAATGTCCAAGTCCAAGCCAGTCAAGGTAGTTGCGCCGCAATGCTTTCAGTTGCGCCGCAATGATTCCAGTTCAAGGCCGAAAGTCAAGTCAAAGGGCAAAGTCAACTGAAGTTGCGCCGCAACACTAAGTTGCGCCGCAACTGTACGCGAATCTGGCAGCCTTTGGGGATCGATATAAATAGCTTGAAAAATATGCAAAAACCCTCCTCTCTTTTAGCAGCCGTGTGAAGAACCCTAGTTTGGAGATTTTTTCAGATCTTAATCAATTTCTAGGTTTTCAAACACGATTTGATCGTTTTCGTTCGTAGCTTTCAATTATTATCATTAGGTAACAATGAATTCTTCTTATTTCAATTGTTATTCTTCTTTTAATATGAGTGGCTAATCACTTCATCATCCATCTTGATGGAGTGAGACATTATGTAAAGATTGCACAATTTTATTAATTCAATGTTGATTTCATTTAACGTTATATCGAGATCTTAGCGTATTTCTTCCTTATTATTTATCTTGAATTGATTGGTGATTTATATGTGTCTTTAATGGTAGTTATTGATTACGTATATTTCATTTTGATTGTTTGGGTACAAACGATTGGATCTATGACGGGTACGGTAGGTAATCGTTCATGATAATAGGAAGAAATGTGTTAACGGTTGGGTACAATCGATAGATATAATTGTTATTTCAATAACCAAACCAATTGTTTGATTAAGGAAGTTATAAAAGATGTCTTGGGGTACCGGTCTTTGTAACGAAATTAGTTAAAGCAAGAGAGTCAAATGATGTCTTCAACTTGACGGGTACGGGGTTGGTGCTTTGTTTGAGTCTCGGTTATTTAATCAACTAATTTGGGTTTGAACTTCATTTATGTGCAATCTTAACATGTGTTGAGCGAAGTCAAGATGGATGACTTTTAAATTACTGTTTAAAACAATTTCTCTTTGCGATTAATCCTTTGGGATTACTAATTATTCACTAACTTTTGCAACGTGACAATTCGGTCACAAAACCCCCTTTTTAATTAGAATTACTTAATGTCTACAATTACTTAGTTTTTGTCCCTGTGTTCGATCCTGGACTTACCTTTTAGCTATACTATATACGAACGGGTCCACTGCCCGAGAGTGTGTAGTAGTCAGTTTTAGGGTATTTCTTGTTTTTAATTTTTAAACTCGATTTTGCACATCATACCCATCAGGCACTTTTATGTTAGACAGCGTGTCATAAAACATGCGTTTCTCCGTGCTATTTAATGTGTATATGGCAGGCGGCAGATAATGACCCTTCCCTTTTGGTTGACTTATTAACTCAGGCTTAATCCCTAACTCCTCCAGATCTTGTCGTGCCTTTAAACCGTCCTTCGTCTTGCCTTGCAAATTCAGTAGCATCCCATAAACACTCTCACATACATTCTTTTCTATATGCATAACATCTAACTGATGACGAGCAAGCAAATACTTCCAGTACTCTAGTTCAAAAAAGATTGATTTTTTACGCCAAAATTTCGATCTCTCGTCGATAGTTTCTTTTTTCTTTTGCGAAAAGGATGTGTAAGTGGGAGGAATCTTCTATGCCCGAGGAAGCATACTTTTTTGGATTTTGGCAACCACTGTGAGTAGGTATCCTCTGAGCATACTGGACACGCGTTATAACCTTTGGTAACACACCCCGACAGGTCACCATACGCGGGAAAGTCATTTATAGTCCAAAGTAAGACTTCTTTTAGATTGAAGAACTGTTTCTTATAAGCATCATACGTCTTAACGCCAGGTTCCCACAACTGTTTCAGATCTGCTATTAGTGGTGCCAAGTAGACATCAATACTGTTACCAGGTTGCCTTGGACCTGATATCAGTAGAGTCAACATCATGAACTTTCTTGACATACACAAATAAGAAGGCAGATTGTACGTTGCTAGGGTAACCGGCCAACAACTATACTTTGCACTTAATGACTTATGAGGGTTTATACCATCCGCGGACAAGGTTAATCTCAGATTCTTATCTTCCTTTCCAAATTCTTTCCACTTGTCGTCAACAAGCTTCCAAGATGGGGAATCACAAGGATGTCTTAGCTTGCCATCACTGACCCGACCTTGCGCGTGCCAAGTTAGGTCATGTGCGGTTTCTGGTGACGAGAACATTCTTCTAAATCTAGGAATGGGCGGGAAATACCAAACAACTTTTCTCGGCACTATCTTGCTATTCTCCTTCCACCGAGAAGTGCCACAAGTTGGACATTGAGAAGCATCCTTGTGCTCATCCCAGAACAAGACACAATCATTCTCACAAGCATGATACTTAATGTATTCTATGCTTATTCCTTTCAGCAACTTCTTGGCCTCGTATATCGACTTAGGGATTGTATTATTTGAAGGCAAAACATCATTTAGCTCGCCCAATAAAGCATCACTGCTTGTATCAGACCAGCCAAATTGACCCTTCAAAGCTTGGAATTTCAGCAATCCATTTAGTGCATTATACTTAGACCCTTCATACAGTGGCTTGTCGCATTCTTCGAGAAGTGACTTCAATAAGCTAGGTTCATTCTCTGCATATGTGAAGGCCTCATGTAGCATCTGCTTTGTGTAATCAAACTCGGGAGGTATAGACTCATTAGGGCATTGAGCTTCATCCTTAGATGAATTTTCTCCGTGGAAGGACCAAACACTATAATTCTCATCGAAACCGTGTTTAAACAGGTGATAACGCACATTGGAGATGGAAGTGTGACACAAATTGATACAATTTACACAAGGACACGGAATGGCGTCGAAATTTGGGTTATTGCATTGTGCAAACTCTAAAAAGGCATTCACACCTTCCTCGTATGCGATTGATAATCTATCGGACAAAATCCAAGATTTATCCATAACCTAAAACAGAAAAAGATAACTACCTGGTAAAACAGAAAAAGATAACTACCTAGTAAACTATACATGTTAAACAAGAACACCAGCTTAAAACTATACAAATCATTACAGTTACATTATTTACAGTTAACTTACATGAGGCCTATAAAAAATTATCACATAAACACATAGATGCTGATCTGGAATTTCCAACCTTATTAACTAAAACAAGAACACCAGCTTACATGTTAAATAACTACCTTATTTAACTAAATTACTACCTTAAAACTATACAAATCATTTACAGTTAACTTACATGAGGCCTATAAAATATTATTCACAAACACCAACAAATTTTAAACTGATAAAACTCTAAAACACCAAAAAATGATTTACATTAATAATGTTATCTTGCAACCAAAAAATGATAAAACTACATTATTTACATTTTCACAAACACCTGGTGTGCTACATTAAAAATCAATAAAACAGAAAATATAAAACTCTCAAACAAACAAATTAGGGCAAAGTATACAACTACATTAAAACTCTACAACTACATTAAAACAGAAAGCATACCTTTCAAAATTAGGGCAAACTGATGTCGAGTGAAATTAGGGCAAACTGATGGGAAATTAGGGCAAACTGATGTCGAGTGAAATTAGGGCAAACTGATGTCAAAATTAGGGCAAACTGATGTCGAGTGAAATTAGGGCAAACTGATGGGAAATTAGGGCGGCGAGTGTTTTGAGAGTTTTGAAAAATATGCGGACTATTTAGGACGAAGCAAAACGAGCGTCATCTAGAAACCTAAATTTTAACATATTATGACCCATATGTTATGACGCTTCTGAAAACGCGTCATCCCCAACAGTAAATTTACTCGTAATGACCCTATTTAGGACGAAGCAAAACGAGCGTCATCTAGAAACCTAAATTTTAACATATTATGACCCATATGTTATGACGCTTCTGAAAACGCGTCATCCCCAACAGTAAATTTACTCGTAATGACCCTTATTTTATGACTTCTCACTTTGCGCGTCATCTATTAGCGTGGGTCATAAAATGCGGGTCAAGGATAGCCCTGTTTCTAGTAGTGATATATAATGTACTTTTGACTTTTGCATAGACTAACTCTTTATTTCCGTAATGATTATCATGATTCATGAAATCATAAATCGCCTTCTTCATTAGGTTAATTTTTTAAGTGTTTGATTATATATCATGTTAATGATTTATAATATTTCAAATGATATGAAGTTATGAACAATGATTAAAGTTAATCGTGTTTATGTTAGAATATAAGCATATAAATACATAACAATTCACGAGTACGCAGCGGAAAGAAACGTATATGCAATCATATTAATTAACAAAGAGAGAATCGAAACGTGTACCTTATGCAAATCTTCCAATAAAATAAATAATAATAAGATTATTATTATTTAGGGTTTAAAGTAAAACCCCTCTACGATCGCACACTTGACACCCCTATGATGTATGCTAGTACCCGATCACGAATCCTCACAACCCTTTGTGTACGAAAACTTTGTTTTACTTCCGTCGAACAACAAGTTGGAAGAAACAAAATTATTTGTTTCTGTCGAAGTCAAAGTCGACCAAAAACCCCAAAGTAGCTTTCTTATTATCTAAATATAATATAGTATATTGGTGGTTTTCAATTCTAACATGAATGTCGAATTGTTTTGTTCGACCGAGAGAACAAATAATATATTTAGGGTTTTACCTTTTCTATTGTCTTACAAATCAATAACCCTTAACCCCTTTATATAGGGTTAATAATTAGGGTTATTAAACTTGGTGAACAAGTTTGTATTGGGTTACAAAACCCATAGTAAAACCGGCCCCTTAATTAAATAATTAGGAAGTTTCCTTAATTCCTAATTTCACTTGAGTCCTTATCTTTTTGATTAATAAACGTATTTAACTTTTAACGATCATTTATTAATCATTTCGTGATCATATTAATCAATATACTACACTTAATATATTAATTAATAACATAGAGTTTACGTGTCATTTTGTGTAACCCCGTAGGCTTAAATAATTACCGGACATGCGTTTATGTAACGTGATCACATACCAACAGCTCCCACTTGAGCATGTTATATAAAGGCAATAACATTGGTTAGCGTCTAGCAACACGCCAATGCTCCCGGAAATATTTAAGGATAGTTTCTTAAAGTATCATTTGAAATGATTTAGTCTTTAATATCCCTTTGTTTCAGATACCCTTGCTAATTATGAATATGGATCAATGTCATTTCATAATTTAACGATTCTGTTTCTCATTTCTACAATTAATCAAGATTACCAAATTAATCAAGACCTCCTCTTGAGTTCATTTGGGTATGGCCATACAAACATCTTAATTAATTAATGAGGGCGCCAAATGGTATCATACTTCAGTTGAAAATTGAAGGAACAAATCCTATATCGACTACACATGTTAGTCATGTCGTTTCACTACATTTCTAAAAATAGCCCTTTATTACTACCTTGTTCAGGACAGTTAGAACTATATCAAGAAAATGCAATCCACACATGCATAACCTGCTTGTATCTCAAGTCTAAGGATGAATAAAGTAACCATTTCACGAATTTCACTTAATGACGCCGATCCATAAAATGACAATTCGTTAAGTGGGGTAAGTCCGATATTCGCCTCTTTGAATACCATGTGAGTTTGGCAGACGATCTCCAAATATTCCCTTAAATATTTCAACCAATCTCTCACATTTGTCTTAGTTTAACTATATTCCCATATAGTTAATTGATAATGGACGTTTAGAATATTTTAAAATATTCATGGATTTAAACATGCAAATATAGGACACAATCATTATGAAATGAAAACACTCATACCCAGTATATGAATTCATTTATTGAAATAATAATTGTTTAACCGTCCCATTATCCAAATACCAATCACAGATTTACATGAGATAACTAGCTAATTTAAGACCTCTGCCCTCGGCATGCTTATTGAGCTTTCCTTTTGACATTGCCTTTGTCAAAGGATCAACTAAGTTATAATATGTGTGAACTTTTGAGTATCTTCATTTCTCCTAGTTTGATTTGTTCACGTGCAAAGTGATATCGTCTAGGATAATGTCTGGCACCTTTCTGAACTCCGGGTTCGTTGGCAATGATAATAGCTCCCGTATTATCACAGTACAGATCCATAAGTGTGTTATTTGAGGATCATCACGTTAAAATCCAAAAATAAACTTTCTAATCCAGACAACTTTCATGGCGTCTTCTCTGAGGCGGCAATATACTCAGACTCTGTCACATACATAGCAACTGTGGTTTGCTTTTAGCTCATAGCATTCCACCGTATCTTCATTTAAAATGAAGACGTATCCCGACTTTATCAGTCTGAAATCCAATATCACAGTATCTATTCACTTTTGAATTCTACATCGGGATTTCCTCCATACACCAAAAAATAATTCTTTAGTAGCTCGCATGTACTTAATAATATTCTTCACAGCAGTCCAATGATCCTCTCCAGGGTTTTGCTGATAGCGGCTAACTATATTTTGCGCGAACGCAACATCAGGTCTAGTGCATCTTACCGCATACATGATAGATCCCCACAACCGAAGCATAAGGAATTCTTTGCATACGCTCCACCTCTTCAGGTGTAGAAGCACCGTTCTTGCTAGATAAATTAAGTCCTTCTTGCATCGGTATAAAACCACGCTTAGAATTCTCCATCTTGAATCGCTTCAAGATCTTATCAATATAAGTACTTTGACTTAATCTAAACAACCATTTACTTCTATC
Organism: Erigeron breviscapus; assembly: GCA_034093135.1. Lineage (NCBI taxonomy): Eukaryota > Viridiplantae > Streptophyta > Magnoliopsida > Asterales > Asteraceae > Erigeron > Erigeron breviscapus. The sequence continues at coordinate 95,004,626 of CM067175.1, forward strand.
TCTATAGATCTTGATTCCAAGAATGAATGTTGCTTTACCCAAATAACATTACTCCTACTAGCTTTGCGATATATACATGGCACATAAGGATTTTAAGCAAAATCAAACCTCTTGATTTCCTCATCAAACCTTTTATTCCAACTCCTTGATGCTTACTTTAGTCCATAAATGGACCTATGAAGCTTGCACACTTTGTTGGGATATTTCATATCAACAAAACCTTATGCTTGAACCATATAGACTTCCTTGTCTAGATAACCATTCAAGAAAGCGGTTTTGACATCCATTTGCCATATCTCATAGTCATAGTACACCTCTATGGCTAAGATAATCCTAATAGCTCTAATGTCCGCAACAGGAGAAAAGGTCTCCTCATAATCAACTCCATAAAGTTGAGTATAACCTTTCGCCACAAGACGGGCTTTATAGGTGTGTACATTTCCATCCATGTCGATCTTCTTCTTGAAGATCTATTTACACCCAACGGTTCTACCATTTGGTGGAAGATCAACCAAGCTCCAAACTTGATTATCTTTCATGGATTTCATTTCCACATTCGCAGCTTCAAGCCATTTTTCAGATTCCGGATCTGATAATGCAGCTTTGAAATCAGGAGGTTCATTTAAATCTCCTAATACGTGTTCTTCATATTTAACCATAAGATTTAATCTTTCACGAGCACGTATTGTCCTTGAGGACCTACGAATTGGAATCGCTTCATCTTCAACTTGAAGTTCATCTTGAGATTCATCTCTTTGAACATTTCCCCCCCCCCAAGTTGATGATTGCTAGTATTTTCAGAAGTTGACACATCTTCCTCTTGAGCCTCATCAAGTTTAACAATCCTCCCACTGTCTTCTTGAGATATGAGTTTCCTTTCAAGGAACTCAGCAAATCGAGATATCTTAACAGTGTTTCTGGTAGGAAAGTAGAAGTAGTAACCCATTGTTTCCTTTGGATAACCTACAAAGATGCACTTAACACCACAATTCATGCGGTGTCTTGTCAACCTTCTTGGTTGGAACCATATTGAGAATGCGAACAGCAGTCTCTAGGGCATAATCCCAAAACGAAATGGGAGAGTCTTAAGGTTCATCATTTAATCTAACCATGTTCAACAAGGTTCGATTTCTCCTTTCAGATATACCCTTATATAGGAGTAAGCTTGTTGGATAAATCCTTAAGCTTTTAGATGATCCTTAAACTTTTGGCTTAAGAATTTTCCATCTCGATTCGAACGAAGAATCTTGATGGTTTTACCGAGTTGATTTCCTACTTCATTTTTAAACTCTTTGAATATTTCAAAGACTTCATGTTTATGTTTAAGCAATTAAACATAACCATAACGACTGAAATCATTCATAAAAATGATGAAGTAGCTAGTTCCTTTCCTTGACACATGTCTAAATGGGCCACATACATCCATATGTATTAGTCCAAGTAGCTCTTTTGCCCTTTCCATTTAATGCGGAAAAGTTTTTCTTGTCATCTTGCCGAAAACACAAGATATGCATTTGTCAAATGATTCATCATTTGATTGTAAGATCTCTTCACTTTGAAGATTTTCAATGCGTTTCTTTACTAATGATAATGCCAAAAACACGCATTTATCAAATGATTCATCATTTGATTGTAAGATCTCTTCACTTTGAAGATTTTCAATGCGTTTCTTTACTAATGATAATGCCAAAAACACGCATTTATCAAATGATTCATCATTTGATTGTAAGATCTCTCCACTTTGAAATCTTTAAATGCGTTTCTTTGACAAAATTAAACAAGATGACAAAATGACCCATCACCTGTTATCAATACTAATGACCAAAAAAAGTTTTTTTCTTTTTTTTTCTTCAAATTTGGCCAATTTGACAAGAAAACTTTTAAGCTTAAAATTAAACATATAAATTATCATATCATTCCCTTTTTCTTTCTTTAAAAAAAAAACTCAAGAATGAAGAAATAAGGTATTTTATTATCATTTCGTTTCTTATTCTCTTCAAAATAAACTCGAAGATTATACCAATCAACATATGAAAATGAAATTTTGCAATAACAAGGATATAAATTAGTGTTCGATCATATACGTGAACAATAATAGGACTGCTTAGAAAAGTTCATAATTCCATGCCAATATGCCATGTGTTCTTAGTTCATCTACATAAAAGTGGAAAACCCTGAATTGTTTATAAGATGCCCATTTACAAGATTATAGCTTTCATAATAAACGTATACAACACGATGTTAATAGATGTTGCAGATCATTTGGCAAATTCTTGGGGATTGTGAGAAAAACTTTTTGGTTTTATTCACAGGTCTTAAGTTCGATTATTTGAAGTGACAAACTACATAATTTGATGAAACAACGATAAAACGGTCTTTTTTTTTTTTGTTGAGTTTACTTGACTGGTATGTTTTCTATCTTCGTGACGATTTCGTAATCTTTCTCAGCCCACACAGTTATGCAAAACATGAAGGACCATTAACGAAATATATAATTACAACATGTCCGTTAATACCACGAATACGTGCACGTGTCCAACTATGAATTGCCACCAAATAACATTCAAAAAATACGGTTTTCTGGAACACACGATATTTTGTATTTTTTTATGTATATGTGCTTCGATTATTGATTTGATAATCATAATATTATTGCTCCAACAGTTTATGTGGCGGGGGATTTCACATTTTGAATCCATATAAAATTATAAACAATAATAAAAACAAAAAAACAAAAAAACAAAAAAAAAAAGAAAGAAAAGAAAGGAAAAACAAACTTTTGTTCTTAATCCCTCCATTCTAACCGTTTCAAAACACACAATTTCTCTCCTCCATGCTCAAGAACAAAATTGTTACATATTTTTCGTGTTCATTTTCTTGAAAATTAATAATACGTACACATTTGTTAGTTTTTTAATTCTTTCGATCGAGATTAAGTAACAACAGAAAAAGTTATCGCGACAAGTATTCGATAACTTCTCAATATATAGGTATATATATCTTCTACATACATGGATTATTTCCTTCGTACATAATTTTTTTGCATTTGGTGTTGTGTTTATATATTTTGTAATGATTTCATGTTAATATGACATGCAGGCGTGTGGATTGTGATTATATATAGGTTTTTAGTAGAATTAATATAAGGTTTTCGAAAGAATTGATTGGTGAAATTATAAGATGGACATACCAGCTTTATTAACATCGGCTGGTATGAACATAGGCATATCCGTGGGGTTGTTTTCGCTATATTCAATATTACGAAAACAACCATTAAATGTAAGAGTTTATTTTGGACAAAGAATTTCTCAAGGTCGTACGCGTAGTGAAGATATATGTTTTCAAAAATTTGTTCCTTCCGCTAGTTGGATTTTAAAAGCTTGGGAAGCAACAGAAGAAGATATATTCGCTCATGGTGGTATTGATGCCGTCGTGTTTCTCAGAATCGTTATTTTTAGGTATTTTTCGTGTTTTTAGATTATATAAATGTTTATGTACTTTTTTTCTTTTTGTTATTGTTGGTTTTATTGATGATATTGTAATGGGATGTGTAGTATTCGTATTTTTGCGATTGCTACTATTCTTTGTACCTTTCTTGTGCTCCCATTGAACTATTTCGGGGAAGGGATGCGGATGGGTGATGAAGATTCAACAGCCATGGATTTATTGACTATTGGCAATGTCGGAGAAGGTTCTAGATGGTATAAATTTCGATTCTAATACACGTACTTCTATATATGCAACCCCAAACACCCTGTTAATGTACCCGAGTCAAAAATTCTCTGTCTTCCCTTGGTAACCTGAATAGGGAAAACCTCAGTCGCTTACCCGTAAGGTTAAGTCATTTACTCATTCTAACTTACACTTTCCATTTCTTCTATCAGGTTGTGGGCACATTGTTTTACCCTTTATGTTATATCTGCTTGTGCTTGCACTCTTCTATACTTTGTAAGGATGGAGATAACATTATTAATGGTTTTAGTTTTTCCGTTTTTCAGAATAGTAGTAGTTTGGTAACATGAAAGTTGTGTGATTTTTCATATAGGAATACAAAAATATAGCAAAGATGAGAATGGACCAAGTAAATAGGTTTCCAACAAAACCAAGTCATTTCACAGTTCTTGTGCGTGGCGTCCCATGGTCTTCGGTAGACTCATATAGCGAGTCTGTGGGGAAATTTTTTAGCAATTATTACACGTCAAGTTACATTTCCCACCAAATAGTCTATCGATTTGGTGCAGTTCAACAACTTATGGTAAGCATATGCCCGATACCAATACTAATAGTCTAATACTAAGAGATCTTTCTTCAGTATGCATTGTCTGATGGCTGAGATTGGTTCCCTAATTCTCAAATTTTTTGTGTACAGATTATAACTTTTGTAATTTCATTTCATTTTCAGGAGGATGCAGAGAAGATGTATAAAGTGATGACAACAGTCCCTGGTAAACATTGCTGCGAACCAAATGTTGGTCGGTGTTGGCATTGTGGAGCAAAATCCAACTCTATAAAAGTGGCTGGGCCTGAATCAGGGAGTGAGTCAACGAGTCGTAATGTTGATGATGAACTGAGAGAAAAGGTGAAAATTTTCTATTCTAAGAATATATATGAGTTATGGCAGTGTTGGAATTGTTTTTCAAGAGTCTATATCTATCTAATAACTTTTGAAGTCGCAGATAATCAGTTTATGGCGTTTGGGCGCAGTAAAACTGATTCTGTTAGTCTGATTAGTTTAAGGGTCAGATAATTTATTGTGGGTTAAAAAATCTGTTTTGCAGTATCAGGTTAAGATGATTTACATATGAAATCCATAAATAATCAGAAATTTCTGAACACTCAAACAAATTTTTAAAAGCATATCAAAACACTACTCGTACAAACTGTTTTTGTTCAAACCATAATGCCAAACACCAACTGTATTTGTGTGAATGTTTGAAATATTTTTGAGTTATCATTTGAATACCTGCAGGAGAGTGAAGCAGCATTGGTGTTTTTCAGGAGTCGATATGATGCTTTGGTGGTGGCACACACTATCCAGTCAGCAGACCCGATGTTATGGGTCACAGAACTGGCTCCCGAACCAAAAGATGTCTACTGGCAAAACCTTTGCGTACCTTATAATTTACTCTGGATCCGCAAAATATCAGTATTTATTGCATCCATTGTATTCAGCATCTTGTTTCTCTTGCCTACAACATTTGTGCAAGGTCTTACCAAAATCCAGCATTTGCAGAATGCATTTCCATTCCTAAAACGAGTGTCAGACAGAAGTTATATCAACCTTATTACTGGTTATCTACCTAGTTTGGTGCTTACCGTTTTTCTTACAATAGTCCCACCCCTTATGATGCTATTTTCTACACTTGAGGGAGCCGTGTCTAGAAGTACTAGGAAGAGAAGTGCATGTGTCAAAGTCTTGATCTTCATGTTTTGGAATGTTTATTTCTCAAATATTCTTTCGGGTTCTTGGATTGAACGAATGGGTAAACTGACGGTTACTAGCCCTAAAGACCTGGCTACCCTTCTTGCGGAATTGATACCCAGACAGGTGATAAACGAAACATATATCATTCATTTATTCAACCTTTCTTATTACCTTTGATAATAATTGTAGTTTTATTACTAATGAAAGTTTTCTGTAACAATTGTTTTAGGCATCCTTTTTTATGACATATGTAATGACATCGGGTTGGTCAGGACTTGGATGTGAACTGTTGCAGCCAGTTCCGCTAATTGGAAACTGGCTGTTTAAATGTGTTCTAATGAAGGAAGAGGATTTTGTTCGCCCAGTCACTTTTTCGTTCCACACAGAAGTTACAAGGGTCCTTCTATTTGGTCTGCTTGGCTTCACTTTCTGCATTTTGGCACCATTGATATTGCCCTTCTTACTCGTCTACTTCTGTTTTGCTTTTCTTGTATACCGAAATCAGGTTACTGAATGTTATTTTGATTATTATCTCTTTATTGTATGATCATTTCAAGTACATACTCCTAATAGTCTAATATTTTGATTGTAGATTATGAATGTTTATTACGTAAAGTACCAAACGGATGGAAGTTATTGGCCTCTTGCACACAATGCCACAATATTTTCTCTGATATTGACACAAGTAGTAGCTGGAATACTGTTTGGGATGAAAAAGTCAAGCAGCGCATCAACCTCCACCATCCCGTTGATCATCTGCACCGCCCTTTTTAACGTTTTCTGCAAGAATAGATTTCTACCCCTTTTTAAAAACAGAGCAATACAAGTAAGTTGACATAATGTAACTACTCGTATTTTTTTCCTGCTCCCTTCTTGTGCATTTGTCTTCTTTATTGATATGTTGTATTCTGTATGCTTATTATTTTATTTTTTTTTGAACGGCATTCTGTATGCTTATAGGTTGCCATTGAAATGGACCGTGATGATGAACGTAATGGAAAACTACAAGAGATGGTTGAGAATCTCCCTGAAGCGTATAATCAGTTTGAATTATGCGAAGATCAGATGCAGCCAAAAGGAGGAGATACGCCAAAATCCAAAAAAAGTAGCAGCGAAAGTCTTAAAGATTTGGAGATTGTGAAGCCGGGTAGTCCTACAGAGGAAGAACCTCCCTCTCCAGCTCCACCTCAACTCGAACCTGAACCTGAACCAAAGATTGTATCTATAACGTAGGAATTCTAATCTATAAGAGGCTTTCATTGCAACCTGAACCAAAACTTGTATCTATCTATGGGATGTTGTGCTGAAGATTGTATATATCATGTATATATACCTAAAACTTTGGTCTATTTCTTATATCATATCCTTTTATGTGAGGTAGTCATATCAGAAGACTTGTATTACTTCACAGTAGGGTTTTCATCATTTGTATAGAAACGTATCCATTTCTGTTTGTTATAGTGATGGCACTTCGGAAGAGAATTAGAGGGAGAGAGTTAAAAGTTGAGAGAATATTATGCTTCAAGCAATTTTTCTTCATTTCTTCTAATGCAAAACTACAACTTAAATAGGAAAATAATGCAGTTACAATAAAGGGAAACGTGGATCCTAAAGTGCAAGAAATAAGGAACTGCTAATAGTGGTGGAACCACTCTAAGTACATGCATGCGAAATAACATAAACGTGTGTAAAACTAAATAACACTTTGAAGAGGTTATGCTCCTTTGTTGACTGGGTCATTATGAGCAGTTGGTGGAAGACGGGTTGAGTCCATTGTGTCATGGTTCGTATCAATTCCCACCCCTTGAGAAGCGACCTTGTCCTCAAGGTCGGTAATCGTGACGCTGGAAGAAGTGGCAACACGCGGTTGTGCACCTTGAAGAGTAACCAGCTTATCGTTATAGTAAAACAAAAAGGAAGGAACAACAAAGTTAGCTGTAATAGGTCCCAAAGAGCGCAACCAATCAAATCCCAAGATGATCTCACAACCTTTGAACTCCAAAAGAAACATAGAAACAGGAAACAATGTTTGATTCAAAGTGAGTGGGACGTTAGAACAAAACCCGGTGCATTGAAGTGGTTCCCCATTACCGACGAGAACCGGAAAGGGTGTTGTGAGATGGGTTGTCAGATTTAACATCGAAGCAACATGAGGTTGAATGAGGTTATGGGTGCTGCCTGAATCAACAAGGATGCTAACTGGGTGGTGTTGTATAATCCCGGTGAGTCGCATAGAGGTAGTGGTAGACATCCCGAAAAAAAGTGTCGGGGAAATAGAGAGGAACCGAGGCAGAGATGGGTTGTCTTCAGGAGAGTGTATGGTGGAATTGGGTGAGGAATCATCGTTGTCAATAATGAGAAGAAACTGGGGTGGATTACACCGGTGACCAGGGACGTATTTTTCGGGACAATGAAAGCAGAGACCAGCAGCCCGACGTTGTTGTAGTTGTTCCGGTGTTAAACGAGCAGTGGGTAATTTGGGTGTAGTAACAGTGGGTGTGGTAACAGCTGGCGCAGGTAAAAGTGCGGTTGAGACCGGCTTTGAGGAGATATTGGGAGAAGTCACAACAGGAGGAGATGGGAAAGGGTGGCCAGTGGAGATAGAAAGTTTCTCCTCAACTAGACGTGCTAAAGCATATGCTTGGTGAAGGGAGGTAGGCTTTAGAATAGCGAGTTCATTCTGAATGTCAGCACGGAGACCCGAAATAAAACAGTTTCGTAATGCTTGTGGTGAAAGACCAACAACTCGGTTGCTAACCTTTTCAAACTCTGTTTGATACACCGAAACTAGGGAGGTTTGACGCAACTTGAAAAGCGTTGCTTCATGATTCTCATACGAGGAAGGACCGAAGCGAAGTTCGACCTCTCGTTTGAACCCTTCCCAAGATCCCAAAAGGTCATTGTTGGCTAAGTGTTGGTACCAAGCATCACCGACGAAATAGAATGCTGTTAATGGTACACGTTCTTCTACTGAAACATTGTAGTAACTGAAATAGTTGTCTGCCTGGAATATCCATCCAAGAGGATTTGTTCCATCAAACATGGGAAGTGTGATTTTGGGTTGGTATTGGAGTTTTGTGATGATGATGCGGTGCCATTGCGTTTCAGAATTTTTGGGGATGGGGATTTAAAGGTGTCGGGGGATAGGTTATCAGAAAGATGGGTGATGTGGGTGACTAGGTTGGCGGTGGTTGCAGTTTGGGAATCAATTTTTGTGGTGAGGGATTTCGTGGCATCAAGTAGTGCTGTTAGTTGGGAAGTGTTTTTGTCGGCGGCAGTGTTAGTGGCGGAGATGAGTTGTTGCATTAGGTCTGTGAGTGATGGTTGGATGTCATCACTGGTGGGTTCACGGCGAGGCGGCATAGCGGCAGGAGAGTCGTCAATGAAAGCACCAAATGATGGCACTTCGGAAGAGAATTAGAGGGAGAGAGTTAAAAGTTGAGAGAATATTATGCTTCAAGCAATTTTTCTTCATTTCTTCTAATGCAAAACTACAACTTAAATAGGAAAATAATGCAGTTACAATAAAGGGAAACGTGGATCCTAAAGTGCAAGAAATAAGGAACTGCTAATAGTGGTGGAACCACTCTAAGTACATGCATGCGAAATAACATAAACGTGTGTAAAACTAAATAACACTTTGAAGAGGTTATGCTCCTTTGTTGACTGGGTCATTATGAGCAGTTGGTGGAAGACGGGTTGAGTCCATTGTGTCATGGTTCGTATCATATAGCCTTTTAAATATTAGTTAAATCTGTCAACTCTAAGAAAGAAAAAAAAAAATAAAACAATCTTTTATTAGAATAATTTACTTTTCAACAGCATCTTCATTTTCATCTCTATGGTTATAATCATCTGGTTTCAACTAAACTTGTGTTGCATTTGTCAACGACCTTTGCCATAAGCTAGTTCCTTAAACACGACGCTGCCACATAGAGGTAATCTAGATAGATAGTTTATTGAGCAGGCTTTCATGTATTTTACCTTTTTCTATTCCGTTTGTCAGGCATCAAAATTTTATGTTTTTTTGTGTGTTTTTAATTCTAGACGTACATACAAGGGCGGTTTGACATGGTTGGTACCCAGGTCCATGGACCTAAGTTTGAAAGGAAATTTTTTTAACAAACATATAAAATATTAAGTTTGGACATATGTTATCTAAGATTTTAGACCTTGGTATATACAAAAACGATAAATAAAACAAAAAACTAAAAGAGCATTGCATTGAATTACATTACTTGAACTAAATAGTCAACAAAAACATTATGGATCCAAAAAACAAAATGCAGTATTGTCATTTTTAACAGCTAAATATTAAACCAAATCTACTCATACTCATAGAACAAAATCCAGTATATATGTCTGATACACCTTTCATTCTAGGTGTACACAAGTCCTATAAAGAGTATCAATTAGTAATTAGTAGTCCAGGATGAGCGCCAAATGATGATACGTCAATTAACATATACGTTGTACGAGTATGCAATCTTATATCATTATACAATAAGAAGTGTGTATTGGCCCCATGACACCTAGTATGGGGAAATGTGAGAAGGATTAGGATAGTTGGGTGGCGATTCCCTGCTGGTAACTCGTATTATGTATACGGTTTTACGCCATCCGATCCTATGATGATGATATATGTTCTAGTTATATTTGCTAGATGGTGATTGGAAAGTTTTGTTGTTCAGAGAGAATTAGAGCATATAGAGTTTTTTGTAAGAACTTATGATTTTCTTTCCTTGCTCGTTTCACTTATTTATAGTGACAAATATGACCTTTCGTGACTTGAAAGGGTGTCCTTTGGTGACTTGAAAGGTTGTCCTTTGGTAACTCGAAAGGTTGTCCCTTGGTAACCTGAAAGGTTGTCCCTTGGTAACCTGAAAGGGTGTCCCTTGGTAATCTCGAAGGGTTGTCCCTTGGTAACCCGAAAGGTTGTCCCTTTGTATACATTTTTCGATAGATATTACCAAGGGACACCCTTTCAGGTTACCAAGGGACAACCTTTCAGGTTACCAAGGGACAACCTTTCGAGTTACCAAAGGACAACCTTTCAAGTCACCAAAGGACACCCTTTCAAGTCATGAAAGGTTGTCCCTTGGTTACATATACGTTGTACGAGTATGCAATCTTATATCATTATACAATAAGAAGTGTGTATTGGCCCCATGACACCTAGTATGGGGAAATGTGAGAAGGATTAGGATAGTTGGGTGGCGATTCCCTGCTGGTAACTCGTATTATGTATACGGTTTTACGCCATCCGATCCTATGATGATGATATATGTTCTAGTTATATTTGCTAGATGGTGATTGGAAAGTTTTGTTGTTCAGAGAGAATTAGAGCATATAGAGTTTTTTGTAAGAACTTATGATTTTCTTTCCTTGCTCGTTTCACTTATTTATAGTGACAAATATGACCTTTCGTGACTTGAAAGGGTGTCCTTTGGTGACTTGAAAGGTTGTCCTTTGGTAACTCGAAAGGTTGTCCCTTGGTAACCTGAAAGGTTGTCCCTTGGTAACCTGAAAGGGTGTCCCTTGGTAATCTCAAAGGGTTGTCCCTTGGTAACCTGAAAGGGTTGTCCCTTGGTAACCGAAAGGTTGTCCCTTGGTAACCTGAAAGGTTGTCCCTTGGTAACCTGAAAGGTTGTCCCTTGGTAACCGAAAGGTTGTCCCTTGGTAACCTGAAAGGTTGTCCCTTGGTAACCTGAAAGGGTTGTCCCTTGGTAACCGAAAGGGTTGTCCCTTGGTAACCGAAAGGTTGTCCCTTGGTAACCTGAAAGGTTGTCCCTTGGTAACCTGAAAGGTTGTCCCTTGGTAACCTGAAAGGTTGTCCCTTGGTAACCTGAAAGGTTGTCCCTTGGTAACCTGAAAGGTTGTCCCTTGGTAACCGAAAGGTTGTCCCTTGGTAACCGAAAGGGTTGTCCTTGGTACTGAAAGGTGTCCTTTGGTGACTTGAAAGGTGTCCTTTGGTACTTGAAAGGTTGTCCTTTGGTGACTTGAAAGGTGTCCTTTGGTACTTGAAAGGTTGTCCTTTGGTACTTGAAAGGTGTCCTTTGGTGACTTGAAAGGTGTCCTTTGGTGACTTGAAAGGTGTCCTTTGGTGACTTGAAAGGTGTCCCTTTGGTGACTGAAAGGTGTCCTTTGGTACTGAAAGGTGTCCTTTGATGACTTGAAAGGGTGTCCTTTGGTAACTTGAAAGGTTGTCCTTTGGTAACTTGAAAGGTTGTCCCTTGGTAACTTGAAAGGTTGTCCCTTGGTAACTTGAAAAGTTGTCCTTTGGTAACTCGAAAGGTTGTCCCTTGGTAACCTGAAAGGTTGTCCCTTGGTAACCTGAAAGGGTGTCCCTTAGTAATCTCGAAGGGTTGTCCCTTGGTAACTTGAAAGGTGTCCTTTGGTGACTTGAAAGGTGTCCTTTGGTCTGAAAGGGTGTCCTTTGGTGACTTTGAAAGGGTGTCCTTTGGTGACTTGAAAGGGTGTCCCTTGAACATGGGACCTTTTGCTAATTGTATACTGAACAACAAAACTTTCCAATCACCATCTAGCAAATATAACTAGAACATATATCATCATCATAGGATCGGATGGCGTAAAACCGTATACATAATACGAGTTACCAGCAGGGAATCGCCACCCAACTATCCTAATCCTTCTCACATTTCCCCATACTAGGTGTCATGGGGCCAATACACACTTCTTATTGTATAATGAACAACAAAACTTTCCAATCACCATCTAGCAAATATAACTAGAACATATATCATCATCATAGGATCGGATGGCGTAAAACCGTATACATAATACGAGTTACCAGCAGGGAATCGCCACCCAACTATCCTAATCCTTCTCACATTTCCCCATACTAGGTGTCATGGGGCCAATACACACTTCTTATTGTATAATGAACAACAAAACTTTCCAATCACCATCTAGCAAATATAACTAGAACATATATCATCATCATAGGATCGGATGGCGTAAAACCGTATACATAATACGAGTTACCAGCAGGGAATCGCCACCCAACTATCCTAATCCTTCTCACATTTCCCCATACTAGGTGTCATGGGGCCAATACACACTTCTTATTGTATAATGAACAACAAAACTTTCCAATCACCATCTAGCAAATATAACTAGAACATATATCATCATCATAGGATCGGATGGCGTAAAACCGTATACATAATACGAGTTACCAGCAGGGAATCGCCACCCAACTATCCTAATCCTTCTCACATTTCCCCATACTAGGTGTCATGGGGCCAATACACACTTCTTATTGTATAATGAACAACAAAACTTTCCAATCACCATCTAGCAAATATAACTAGAACATATATCATCATCATAGGATCGGATGGCGTAAAACCGTATACATAATACGAGTTACCAGCAGGGAATCGCCACCCAACTATCCTAATCCTTCTCACATTTCCCCATACTAGGTGTCATGGGGCCAATACACACTTCTTATTGTATAATGAACAACAAAACTTTCCAATCACCATCTAGCAAATATAACTAGAACATATATCATCATCATAGGATCGGATGGCGTAAAACCGTATACATAATACGAGTTACCAGCAGGGAATCGCCACCCAACTATCCTAATCCTTCTCACATTTCCCCATACTAGGTGTCATGGGGCCAATACACACTTCTTATTGTATAATGAACAACAAAACTTTCCAATCACCATCTAGCAAATATAACTAGAACATATATCATCATCATAGGATCGGATGGCGTAAAACCGTATACATAATACGAGTTACCAGCAGGGAATCGCCACCCAACTATCCTAATCCTTCTCACATTTCCCCATACTAGGTGTCATGGGGCCAATACACACTTCTTATTGTATAATGAACAACAAAACTTTCCAATCACCATCTAGCAAATATAACTAGAACATATATCATCATCATAGGATCGGATGGCGTAAAACCGTATACATAATACGAGTTACCAGCAGGGAATCGCCACCCAACTATCCTAATCCTTCTCACATTTCCCCATACTAGGTGTCATGGGGCCAATACACACTTCTTATTGTATAATGAACAACAAAACTTTCCAATCACCATCTAGCAAATATAACTAGAACATATATCATCATCATAGGATCGGATGGCGTAAAACCGTATACATAATACGAGTTACCAGCAGGGAATCGCCACCCAACTATCCTAATCCTTCTCACATTTCCCCATACTAGGTGTCATGGATTTGCGCACCAATCTCGATCTATTAGATGAACGCCGGGAAATGGCAGCAATACGCAACGCAAAATACAAAACACAGACAGAAAGATACTATAACAGAAGGGTTAAACAAAACTTCTTCAAAGTAGGTGATTTTGTGCTAAGAAAAAACGAAGCAAGCAAACAAGAGGGACAAAAGAAATTAGATCCAAATTGGGAAGGCCCATATCAAATTATCAGCATCAAACGCCCGGGAACGTATACATTATCAGATCTAAAGGGTAAAATGATACCACGAACATGGCACATCAGCAACTTACGAAAGTTCCATTTTTAAATTTATGTCAAAGAGATAAACCACCTCCCGGGTTTTACTATTTATACCCAAATAAATAAGAGAGTGGTATTGATGTGTCATATCAACACATCCACAATGTAATTTCTTATGTAATAAAAGCATCTCCCATGGGAAATATTATGCCGGCAAATAAATGTACATCTCCCGACATTAAAGGGATAAAAAAAGCAAAAATACACGAATGTTGTATATAGCACAATGAAATAAACTATACACATGATGTATAAAATAAATCGCGCAAACTAGCGTAAATATATACAAAAAATGTATAAATACTTTTTTGTACAAAAAAAACTTTATATATATATATATATATATATATATATATATATATATATAGAGAGAGAGAGAGAGAGAGAGAGAGAGAGAGAGAGAGAGAGAGAGAGAGAGAGAGAGAGAGAGAGAGAGATGATAATGGAAAAATATTTGTATTTAAACCAATAGTAAAAATGAACAACTATTGCAAATGTCATAGTATTGCAACTTGTATAAACTATATGAATTATGGAGTATAGTGATTAGGTATCAACTATTATTTGCATACATTATAATAAGCAAATCAAGAAGGAGTAAATAACTTAAAACTCATTTTCCCTTTATTCATTCCTTTTTGATAATTAGGACTCTTTTTCTTAACTCCTGAATGCTAACCATTGTCGCTGGACTATTGAGGTGTGGATCAATTTCAGAAATAACGTATGTTATTCACTCGAAGTAGGTACATATTTTGGATATATTGAGTAAAAGGGTTATGTGTTTGACAAACGGACGCACGCATGAAGGTTGTACGTAGATTGGTGGATGGAAATATCACATTTAAAAAGTACTCTCCTTTCAATATTTGATAGATAGCACGTGAACCAAACTTACTTCACAATTTCCATGCATAAATCTAATATCTAAAACCATATATCACTTGCAATCCTTGTAAAAATTATATAAACTTCTCAAATCATATCAGCATAATAAATATGATAATAAGGACAAGGAATTGAAAATATAAACATAACAGTCGATTTTATATAGAGTCCGTTAAAAACAAACTTCATTACATAGGCTTTATCTCCCTTAAACTTTGCCACATGAAGGGGAATAATCTTTAAACCCACTTTAGCAACATAGAAGCAACAAACCATACATAGCACCCCACAACTTATTTAGATATCCTTATAAATATTTTCCTAAAATCCCAACAAGTGCAAAATTGGCCATTTTTTATATAGCCTTAAAGGAATTTAGGAAAATAAGCAAACCAAACCGAAAGTCTAGACATGACCCCCGCCAATGAGTTGACGGAGGTAGACGATTTCAGCATCCATGGTATAGACTTGAGCCATGAGACTTTCCTTCTCAATGGCAAGGCTTGGTTCTCTAGCATGCACACACTAACATCATCCCCTTGAGAAGCGGCGAGTGCTTTGAGATCATTGTTGTAATATTCCAACTAATTTTTCTGAAATATAACCTCCTCAAGACGCATGGTGAGTTCTTGGTTTACCTTGATTAAGTCGTGGTACCGTTGTTCAATCCATGAAGTTCGAGTAGAAGACTCGTACTTGATAGTTACAGGTGGAGCAAAGTAGTGACCTCCGGTTGCGGAGGCCCCGTCAGCTTGAACGGGAACTTCTGGTACAACTTGAGGAGGAGTTACCGGTGCTTCACCAATTGATGGAGAGTTACGTGGATTCTACAAATAATAAAAAGATTATTACAAAATGAGAATATGGATAAAAAGATCACAAAAAGAATGCTTGGTACACCACAATTTGAAGTAACAGATAATACCTGGTTAAAAGCCATGGCTGACAAATAAAAAGCTATGTAAAAGAAAAAGGTAATAAACAACATATTTAAACTACAAACCTTAATCATTATACCTATTGGGTAGGAGGGCAACATGTAGTTTTTACATTACACACGTCATCTACAAGACTGTGGTAAAAAAATGACTAATAAAGCCTACTCTAACAAAGCCATGCCCACGTGTCTCTAAGGATGCCACTGACTATACGTTTTTACATTAACATATACGTTGTATAATGATATAAGATTGCATACTCGTACAACGTATATGTTAATTGACGTATCATCAACGTATATGTTAATTGCATACTCGATTAACATATACATATTAGGAGTATGCAATCTTATATCATTATATAATAAAAAGTGTACATTGGTCCCATGCTACCTAGCATGAGGAGATGTGAGGAAGATTAGGATATTTGGGTGGCGATTCCCTGCTGGTAACTCGTATTATGTATACGGTTTTACGCCATCCGATCCTATGATGATGATATGTGTTTTAGTTATATTTGCTAGATGATGACAAGAGAGTTTGTTGTTCAGAGAGAATTGGAATATAGAGAGTTTTATGTGAAAACTTCTTATGTTCTTTCTTTATGATTTGAGTCACTATTTATAGTGATAAGGATGACCCTTGGTGATTTGAAAGGGTGTCCCTTGGTGATTCGAAAGGGTGTCCTTCGGTGATTTGAAAGGGTGTCCCTTGGTGATTCAAAAGGGTGTCCTTTCATAACTCGAAAGGGTGCCTTTTGGTGATTTGAAAGGGTGTCCTTTCATAACTCGAAAGGGTGACTTTTGGTGATTTGAAAGGGTGTCCTTCGGTGATTTGAAAGGGTGTCCCTTGGTGATTCAAAAGGGTGTCCTTTCATAACTCGAAAGGGTGCCTTTTGGTGATTTGAAAGGGTGTCCTTGGTGATTTGAAAGGGTGTCCCTTGGTGATTTGAAAGGGTGTCCTTCGGTGATTTGAAATGGTGTCCTTTGGTAACTCGAAAGGTTGTCATTGGATAGATATTATTCCTTTGGCATCGTATGTATACTATGTTATCGTATGTATACTATCAAGTCCCCCAATTCATATGTATAAAAAATATATACATATTGTTTAAACATATGAATTCTAAATTCATACATTAGTTGATCAAGCGTGATATTTAATACTACTATTCATGGGTAACCCAATAGAAATTGCAGATAATTCCGAGAATAACTTTTACTCGAAAGAAAAGAATTGTATTATTTGCTTTATTGAATAAAACAAATTCTTGAATTGAACATAAGAACGACTAATGTTAGTACTTTTTTGGCATTCATATTGCCAGGTATTTTCTCGTAAAAAGTTTCTCATCTTCTTTAATGAGTGGTAGTTAATACATCATTCATGTATAACTTACTTTTATGTGTATAACGACTTTTTCACAACATTTTTCGTTTGTACACTATCTGTGTACAATTTGCTTTTTCGCGTAGATACATCTTTCGTGTATTCCACGATATTTTCTGTTTATACACTATCCATGTATAAATTTCATATATTCCGTGTATTTTCACGATATTTCATCTTTATACACTATCCGTGTATAATTAATGGATCTTTCGTGTATTTTCACGATATTTCATGTTTATACACTATCCGTGTATAATTTTTCGTGTTTGTACATCTTTCGTGTATTTCCACGATATTTCATGTTTATACACTATCCGTGTATAATTTTTCGTGTTTGTACATCTTTCGTGTATTTCCACGATATTTCATGTTTATACACTATCCGTGTATAATTAATAGATCTTTCGTGTATTTTCACGATATTTCATCCCTCTAATGTCGGGATATTTGCATGCATTGTCGACATATTATAATAATTCCCATGGGATATTTTATTAAGTAATAATTCATATTGTGGATGTGTTTCCCTTACATATCAATAAGTAATTTCACCCTCTTATTTATTTGGGCTAGAATAGTAATACCCAAAGAGCGGTTACAAATGATTATTGTCTCTTAGATATGTTATCATCTTCTGTCTTGCAATTCAAGGCCCACGAAGTCGTTTTTCGTTATTGGCATCTTCAACTCGTATGAAGTTGTGGGTTTGAGTAAACAAATCTTCTAAGGATGTTGGTGGTTGTGCAATGAGGTATTTGAATAGTCTTCCAGGGCGTAAACCACTAATGAAAGCTCCACATACCATAGCATCTGAGCGATCCACCATGTGCAATGTTTCTATGCTGAATCGAGCTACGTAATCTTTTAGCGACTCGTCTGGTCGTTGTCTTATACCAAGGATTTCTGCTTGAGTTTTTTGGAATCTTCGTTGTTGAAGAAAGTTTGCTCTGAATTTGTCTCTTAATTGGTGGAAGCCATCGATGCTTCCATGTGGGATGTTATCATACCAGAATCGGATTGCTCCGCATAATGTGATGTGAAAGAATCTACACCACGCTGGCTCTGGTAGCTTATGTACATCCATTGTTCCCATGAACACTGTGAGATGATCATCGGGGTCTGTTGTCCCATCGTATGGTCGAAGGTTAGTCGGAACCTTCAGACCGTCAGGCATGTTGTAGTCACGGATTCGTTTTGTAAAAGGTGAGGCTACTAGGTCCCTAACGTCCCTATCTGGTTCTTTGAACATGAAAGGCTCGTGGTAAAAGTCTGCTTTTGGTGTAAGTTTTTCTTTGGCAAGAGCTATAGGTCTGATAGTCGCACGACCTCTTGCTCGGTCCGTGCTGTCACTTTCAACAGACAAGCTATCTTTGCTTTTTCCTGGACGTATGTTGTCCGAACCAGAATTCCATGGTTTAACCACTAATGGGTCGGCCCCTGTAGGCATGTTATGAGGGAAAATGTATTTTTGTTTTTGAGTGATAGCAGAATACAAAGCCTGCATTTGATCATTCATATGACCAAGACTTTTAACCACGAATTGCATCATAGGTTCGTCTGAGTTCAACCGAGAGGCTAGTTCGCAAGATTCCCCTATACCATGAAGAGTGAATGTAGGCTCAACGTTGGGAGTGTCTAGATTATTTGTTGCAATGATTGGGGGTGTTTGATTTGGATTATTTCCAGCCATTTCTACTTGTTACTAGCAAGGTAGTAATGTGGATTTCTTGATTTTCTTTGTAAAATAAGAAATCAAAGTTTCGGTCCCACGGATGGCGCCAAATGATGATACGTCGATTAACATATACATATTAGGAGTATGCAATCTTATATCATTATATAATAAAAAGTGTACATTGGTCCCATGCTACCTAGCATGGGGAGATGTGAGGAAGATTAGGATATTTGGGTGGCGATTCCCTGCTGGTAACTCGTATTATGTATACGGTTTTACGCCATCCGATCCTATGATGATGATATGTGTTTTAGTTATATTTGCTAGATGATGACACGAGAGTTTGTTGTTCAGAGAGAATTGGAATATAGAGAGTTTTATGTGAAAACAGCTTATGAAAAAACATGAAATTAGATTATTGTTATACTTACATTGTGAATGGCTCGAAACACAAGGCCTTCGACATAGATGGAACCTCTTCCACAGAAGAGCCTCAAACTTGGTATCTTTCTTGTTCAAAAATCGGTACAATTCAATTGTCATCCACTCTTCATCTCTCCATGCATGTTGCAAAATATGCATGGAAGGTTTCACTCCCCATTTTGTATGTGAGGTTCACATACATAAATTTACTCGAAAATTTCCTCAGACCACAAATTTTGAAGACTAAATGAACTCCATAGTTGACTCCCGGATTTAAAAACTGAGATCTTACCTTGATTTTGATATTTAAATTTGAAATAATCAACATCTCTGCTACTTTCCGAAACCTGCACTTCTCATAGAATGTTGAACTATTTATT
The DNA here is from genome assembly GCA_034093135.1 of Erigeron breviscapus. Classification (NCBI taxonomy): domain Eukaryota; kingdom Viridiplantae; phylum Streptophyta; class Magnoliopsida; order Asterales; family Asteraceae; genus Erigeron; species Erigeron breviscapus. The sequence goes on from CM067175.1 coordinate 95,024,287, forward strand.
AGCCTAGATGAGATCGAACTCATTTACCCTTCACATTTATGATACCGCTAAAAATGGGCATGAATATATGTTTAATAAACAGGGCATACATGTTACTAATAGCCACAAAGCACGAGCATTACATAGGTCAATCAGAGTCATAAGGAGTACTCTTAGGGTCAAAACACAAATTATAATGAAAACATTCGAGCATAACCTTTCTGTGCAGATCAAATCCAGAAGAAATATGATGCTTGGATGTTATCGATATCTTTTGAAGTACCTGAGCCATCACAGCTCAAAGTGTTCATGTAATTTTTGCTTTTGCAGTTTTGCACGACGCATGAATCAAGTCCAAAGTTGGACATCAATATAGGAAAGTGATGTTAATTCAATTATTAAATTTATGTTGTTCCCTTAAAGATGTCATGCTTGAAACCGAAAAGGAAGCAAACTCAGAATATAGCGTTCAATGATGTGTGTGTGCATGAGCATAGCGGTAAAAAGAGGAGAACCTTGAATACGGAATAGATCGCCAAGTATGTCCCCCTTTATTTTTGTATAAGAATTGTTTCGCAGATATCATTTCACTTCTTTCTCCATCACTCCTGAGTAAGAACCACAGTTTGCCTTCTTGAAGGAGGAATCCTTTGGTGAGAACGTCGTAGATATCCTTTTTCCTCCAAGTAAAGTAGATCTCTGGAGTTTTTGACATCTGGGTTATTTCTTTGTAGTCTTCTGGCAATTTTGGCTCCCATATCTCACAATCCTCTTGGAATTCAAGTGCCTGCTGTAATCGTTTTGCCACCTCACTCGCTTTTGTCTTGTGATAGTAGTGTAAGCATCTATAGGCAATTTCTTGGAATATAGAGTGTGATTGACTATCAATTTGTTTCTTTATGCCCTCAAACACCATCTCATCGAGGTTATTTTCTTTATAGCACCTTGTAGCGAAAATGAGAATATGGATAAAAATATCACAAAAAGAATGCTTGGTATACCACAATTTGAAGTAACAGATAATACCTGGTTAAAAGCCATGGCTGACAAATAAAAAGCTATGTAAAAGAAAAAGGTAATAAACAACATATTTAAACTACAAACCTTAATCATTATACCTATTGGGTAGGAGGGCAACATGTAGTTTTTACATTACACACGTCATCTACAAGACTGTGGTAAAAAAATGACTAATAAAGTCTACTCTAACAAAACCATGCCCATGTGTCTCTAAGGATGCCACTGACTGAGTACAACTTGCTATATGAAGTTCAAATTAAAAACCGAAAATATAATATAACAAATATAAATAAAAAATAAGACAGAAAGGTGCAACATTGGATTGTAACTAGAACATGTAATGCTGACCATCAGCTTATATACTTTTAGAGTATGAAATTTTCGAGTAGGTTATATATGATAACATATCATTGTGTACTCGATGTTTCTTTAAAAAAAAACATATAACTCTCCTATTTTACTCTTACATTTAAATCATATTGTGTTGGCCAAAGATATGAATATGTATATGTATAAAAATTACCACTACATTTAATTCTGGATAAATTTTGAATAAATTCATGTGTCAAAAATATATATATTTACCACATGAATTAGGGGGCTTAATAGTGTACACACGATAATATAGTATATATACGGTACCAAAAGAATAATATCTATCGAAAAGACAACCTTTCGAGTTACCAAGGGACAACCTTTCGAATTACCAAGGGACACCCTTTCGAGTTACCAAAGGACACCCTTTCAAGTCACCAAAGGACACTCTTTCAAATCACGAAAGGTCATATTTGTCACTATAAATAAGTGAAACGAGCAAGGAAAGAAAATCACAAGTTCTTACAAAAAACTCTATATGCTCTAATTCTCTCTGAACAACAAAACTTTCCAATCACCATCTAGCAAATATAACTAGAACATATATCATCATCATAGGATCGGATGACGTAAAACCGTATACATAATACGAGTTACCAGCAGGGAATCGCCACCCAACTATCCTAATCCTTCTCACATTTCCCCACACTAGGTGTCATAGGGCCAATACACACTTGTTATTGTATAATGATATAAGATTGCATACTCGTCCCACGGATGGCGCCAAATGATGATACGTCAATTAACATATACGTTGTACGAGTATGCAATCTTATATCATTATACAATAAGAAGTGTGTATTGGCCCCATGACACCTAGTATGGGGAAATGTGAGAAGGATTAGGATAGTTGGGTGGCGATTCCCTGCTGGTAACTCGTATTATGTATACGGTTTTACGCCATCCGATCCTATGATGATGATATATGTTCTAGTTATATTTGCTAGATGGTGATTGGAAAGTTTTGTTGTTCAGAGAGAATTAGAGCATATAGAGTTTTTTGTAAGAACTTATGATTTTCTTTCCTTGCTCGTTTCACTTATTTATAGTGACAAATATGACCTTTCGTGACTTGAAAGGGTGTCCTTTGGTGACTTGAAAGGTTGTCCTTTGGTAACTCGAAAGGTTGTCCCTTGGTAACCTGAAAGGGTGTCCCTTGGTAATCTCGAAGGGTTGTCCCTTGGTAACCCGAAAGGTTGTCCCTTTGTATACATTTTTCGATAGATATTACCAAGGGACACCCTTTCAGGTTACCAAGGGACAACCTTTCGGGTTACCAAGGGACAACCCTTCGAGATTACCAAGGGACACCCTTTCAGGTTACCAAGGGACAACCTTTCGAGTTACCAAAGGACAACCTTTCAAGTCACCAAATGACACCCTTTCAAGTCACGAAAGGTCATATTTGTCACTATAAATAAGTGAAACGAGCAAGGAAAGAAAATCATAAGTTCTTACAAAAAACTCTATATGCTCTAATTCTCTCTGAACAACAAAACTTTCCAATCACCATCTAGCAAATATAACTAGAACATATATCATCATCATAGGATCGGATGGCGTAAAACCGTATACATAATACGAGTTACCAGCAGGGAATCGCCACCCAACTATCCTAATCCTTCTCACATTTCCCCATACTAGGTGTCATGGGGCCAATACACACTTCTTATTGTATAATGATATAAGATTGCATACTCGTACAACGTATATGTTAATTGACGTATCATCATTTGGCGCCATCCGTGGGACCATAACTTGGATTCCTCTATTAATAAAGGAAATCAAGAAATCTATATCTCTACCTCGCTAGTAACTAGGTAAGAAATGGCTGAGAATAACTCAGACCAAACACCAACCTTTCTTACAACAAACAATCCTGAAACTCCGGGCATCGAACTCCCATTCACGCTTCACGAAACAGGGGGACCTAGTAACATGACGTAGCCCCAAGGAAAAACAAAGAAAACTTGTTTGTTGAAAGTGATAGCACAGACCAAACAAGGGCTCGTATCACCACGGGAGCTGCGGCACCCGTAAAAGGCAAAGTCACACCGAATACGGACTTTTATCATGAGCCTTTTGTATTTAAAGAACCTGACAGAGACGTTCGAGACCTGGTGGCTTCACCCTTCACCAAGAGAATCCGGGACTATAACATGCCCGACGGTTTGAAGGTCCCAGCCAACCTACGACCGTATGATGTGACTACTGATCCCGATGATCATCTCACGGTTTTCATGGGAATGATGGATGTACATAAGCTACCAGAACCAGCTTGGTGTAGATTCTTTCATACCACGTTATGCGGCGCGGCGAGATTCTGGTACGATAACTTGGCACCCGGAAGCATCGATGGCTTCCATCAATTGAGAGACAAATTCAGGGCAAACTTCCTTCAACAACGGAAATTCCAAAAGACTCAAGCAGAGATCCTTGGAATTCGACAATGGCCAGAGGAGTCGCTAAAAGAATATGTAGCTCGATTCAGCAAAGAAACACTGCACATGGCAGATAGATCGGACGCCATGGTCTGTGGCACCTTTATAAGTGGGCTGCGCCCTAGAAGACTATTCAAGGATCTCATTGCAAGACCGCCATCATCTTTGGAGGATCTGTTTATCCAGACTAACAACTTCATACGGGCAGAGGATGCTAATAATGAAAATCATAAGTTCTTACAAAAAACTCTATATGCTCTAATTCTCTCTGAACAACAAAACTTTCCAATCACCATCTAGCAAATATAACTAGAACATATATCATCATCATAGGATCGGATGGCGTAAAACCGTATACATAATACGAGTTACCAGCAGGGAATCGCCACCCAACTATCCTAATCCTTCTCACATTTCCCCATACTAGGTGTCATGGGGCCAATACACACTTCTTATTGTATAATGATATAAGATTGCATACTCGTACAACGTATATGTTAATTGACGTATCATCATTTGGCGCCATCCGTGGGACCATAACTTGGATTCCTCTATTAATAAAGGAAATCAAGAAATCTATATCTCTACCTCGCTAGTAACTAGGTAAGAAATGGCTGAGAATAACTCAGACCAAACACCAACCTTTCTTACAACAAACAATCCTGAAACTCCGGGCATCGAACTCCCATTCACGCTTCACGAAACAGGGGGACCTAGTAACATGACGTAGCCCCAAGGAAAAACAAAGAAAACTTGTTTGTTGAAAGTGATAGCACAGACCAAACAAGGGCTCGTATCACCACGGGAGCTGCGGCACCCGTAAAAGGCAAAGTCACACCGAATACGGACTTTTATCATGAGCCTTTTGTATTTAAAGAACCTGACAGAGACGTTCGAGACCTCTCCCGAAGGCAAAGAGAAAAAAATGTTTTCAGACCTAGACATAACGATCGGCCACACGCCCAACGTGACGCTTTTATACCTCTCGTGAAATCTCCTGCAGAAATACTAGCTACCGCAGAGGGAAAAACACTGCTGCGACCACCGCCAAAAATGTTTACCCCCGCAAACAAAAGAGATCGCACAAGGTATTGTGATTTTCACGAAGATCATGGCCAAGACACTAACGATTGTATAGACCTTCGAAAGGAAATTGAAGCATGCATTCGAAACGGAAGACTGGCCCACCTAGCCAAGGAAGCGAAGGCTCATAACAACAGCCAAGTGAACAAACCCTCAGGGTCTGCTAACAGCCGCTTTCCGCAACTTGAATGGAACCAAAAAACCGGCGAGGACACTAAGCCAAAGAATGAAATACACATGGTTCAACATACATATGCAAACGTAGCCCTCTCCACGATACAAGTTCCAAACATCACATTTTCCAGTAATGACCCAATACCCGAGCATTGCACAGGTGACGAACCATTAATCATCATGGCAATTGTTGGTACTACATAAATTCACTGAATTTATGTTGACGGGGGAAGTTCAACCGAAATCATGTATGAACATTGTTTTGAACAACTCACTACGGAAGAAAAGGCAAGAATGAATCCACCTAAGGCACCACTTGTCGGATTTGCTGGTCAAATATCATGGCCCTTAGGCACGATTAGCCTACCAGTTACCCTGTATGATTACCGTGGCCAAATGAGCAAGACAATAATAACCGATTTCATGATAATTAGAGCTCCATCACCCTACAATGTCATTTTAGGACGACCTGGAATGAGGCAATTTGGCGCGGTAGCATCCACCTTACATTCAATCATGAAATTTTCCACAGAACATGGAATCGCCATTGTTAGGGGCGAACAACTCCAACACCCCATTTGTAATCAAATCTCTCGAAAAAGAGATCATCCGGATTCCTCCAACAATACAAAGGAAGTAGAAAAACTAGTCATCAATGAGTCATATCCTGAACAGACAGTTTCGATAGCAGAAAACCTCCCCAGAACACTAAAACAACATCTCTATGAATTCTTGAGTTCCAACAAGGATGTGTTTGCTTGGACGCCTTCTGATATAACCGGTGTACCTCGAGAACTTGCAGAACATAAGCTCAACGTTCACCCGCGAACATTCCCGGTTTGGCAGAAGAAACGTGTTTTTAGCAAAAGAAAGAAGTGATGCGATAACCGCAGAAGTCACAAAATTAGTCGAGGCACGAATTCTGAGGGCTGTATTTTTTCCTAAATGGGTATCCAACCCCGTTATGGTAAAAAAGATAGATGGCACATGGCGAATGTGTATCGATTTCACAAACTTGAACAAGGCTTGCCCAAAAGACAGCTACCCGTTACCAGAAATAGATCAAAAAATAGAATCTCTAGAAGGATATAAGCTAAAATGTTTCCTCGATGCCTATAAAGGTTATCATCAGATACGCATGGCCAAGGAGGATGAAGAGAAAACATCTTTCCACACCGAACATGGGACCTTTTGCTATGAAAAAATGCCATTTGGCCTTAAAAATGCGGGAGCAACTTACCAACGGTTGATGGATAACATATTTTCTAATCAGCTAGGTCGAAACATGGAGGTATATGTGGATGATATGGTGATAAAATCCAGAAATGAAGGTAGCTTAATTTCAGACATCACTGAAACATTCGAAACGTTGCGCAAGGCTAACATGAAACTGAACCCAGGAAAGTGCACATTTGGCATAGAAAGCGGCAAATTTTTAGGATACATGGTCACTAACGAAGGGATACAAGCTAATCCTGAAAAGATCCAAGCAATAATCGACATGGCATCTCCAAAAACAATACGGGATGTCCAAACTTTAAATGGAAGGTTGGCAGCACTAGGACGCTTTCTAGCAAAATCTGCAGAAAGATCGTTACCCTTTTTCAAAACTCTAAAAGGATGTTTAAATAAAAAAGATTTCAAATGGAGCATGGAAGCAAAACATTTGCATGTATACACTGATTCTTTGTTAGTTGTAAACCAGGTTAATGGAGAATACACGACTAGGGAAGAAATCATGCAAAAGTACTTGAAAAAAGTGACGGACTTGAGGAAATCCTTCAACACATTTATCATAACACAGGTGCCTAGATCAAAGAACAAACGAGCAGACGCCCTCAGCAAACTAGTGTCTTCCTCATTCACGCACCTAACAAAGAATGTGTTGGTCGAAATTATTCCCAGAAGAAGTATCGAAGTAAAACTAGTTAGCTCGGCTGAAACGACAGAATGTAGCTGGATGAATCCAATCATAGACTATTTGAAAAACGGGACCCTACCAAATGACCCTAGTGAAGCACGGAAGATAAGAATCAAGGCGCCCCAATACTCAATAAAACAGGAAATATTGTACAAGAAAGGATACTTGACTCCCTGGTTAAGGTGTGTGACACCCGAAGAAGCTAACTACGTGCTACAAGAGGCACACTTTGGATCGTATGGAGCACATGCTGGAGCACGCAGCCTTGCACAAAAAGCAACAAGGCTAGGTTATTTTTGGCCAACCATGTACCGCGATGCAACCAAGCTTGTCAAAAGTTGTGAAAATTGTCAACGACATGCTCCTACCATGCACCAGCCCCAACAAGAGTTGACAAGCATCTCAAGCCCATGGCCATTCTACCAATGGGGAATCGACATTGTGGGACCATTTCCAGTAGCACCAGGGAAAGTAAGGTTTTGGTATTCCTGGAGTAATCATTAGCGACAACGGGAAGCAATTCGCAAATAACCCATTTCGAGATTGGTGTGCTGAGCTTAAAATAAAACAACAATTTTCATCCGTGGCACACCCACAGGCAAATGGTCAGACAAAGGTCACTAACGAAGGGATACAAGCTAATCCTGAAAAGATCCAAGCAATAATCGACATGGCATCTCCAAAAACAATACGGGATGTCCAAACTTTAAATGGAAGGTTGGCAGCACTAGGACGCTTTCTAGCAAAATCTGCAGAAAGATCGTTACCCTTTTTCAAAACTCTAAAAGGATGTTTAAATAAAAAAGATTTCAAATGGAGCATGGAAGCAAAACATTTGCATGTATACACTGATTCTTTGTTAGTTGTAAACCAGGTCAATGGAGAATACACGGCTAGGGAAGAAATCATGCAAAAGTACTTGAAAAAAGTGACGGACTTGAGGAAATCCTTCAACACATTTATCATAACACAGGTGCCTAGATCAAAGAACAAACGAGCAGACGCCCTCAGCAAACTAGTGTCTTCCTCATTCACGCACCTAACAAAGAATGTGTTGGTCGAAATTATTCCCAGAAGAAGTATCGAAGTAAAACTAGTTAGCTCGGCTGAAACGACAGAATGTAGCTGGATGAATCCAATCATAGACTATTTGAAAAACGGGACCCTACCAAATGACCCTAGTGAAGCACGGAAGATAAGAATCAAGGCGCCCCAATACTCAATAAAACAGGAAATATTGTACAAGAAAGGATACTTGACTCCCTGGTTAAGGTGTGTGACACCCGAAGAAGCTAACTACGTGCTACAAGAGGCACACTTTGGATCGTATGGAGCACATGCTGGAGCACGCAGCCTTGCACAAAAAGCAACAAGGCTAGGTTATTTTTGGCCAACCATGTACCGCGATGCAACCAAGCTTGTCAAAAGTTGTGAAAATTGTCAACGACATGCTCCTACCATGCACCAGCCCCAACAAGAGTTGACAAGCATCTCAAGCCCATGGCCATTCTACCAATGGGGAATCGACATTGTGGGACCATTTCCAGTGGCACCAGGGAAAGTAAGGTTTTTGGTAGTCGCAATCGACTACTTTACTAAGTGGGCAGAGGCAGAGCCATTAGCAATGATAACTGGCCAGAGAATTCTTCAGTTTGTATGGCGCAACATCGTATGCCGTTTTGGTATTCCTGGAGTAATCATTAGCGACAACGGGAAGCAATTCGCAAATAACCCATTTCGAGATTGGTGTGCTGAGCTTAAAATAAAACAACAATTTTCATCCGTGGCACACCCACAGGCAAATGGTCAGACAAAGGTCACTAACCGAACCATCTTACAAGGCCTAAAAACGCGACTAAGCAAAGCAAAGGGACAATGGGTGGAAGAATTGCCTAACGTCTTGTGGGCATATAGAACAACAGCAAAAACAGGAACAGGTTGTACGCCCTTCAGTCTTGTGTACGGCTCAGAAGCAGTCCTGCCACCAGAAGTTGGGATGCCAAATTATCGCATCAGTCATTTTGACCCAACAACAAATGACATGGATTTGCGCACCAATCTCGATCTATTAGATGAACGCCGGGAAATGGCAGCAATACGCAACGCAAAATACAAAACACAGACAGAAAGATACTATAACAGAAGGGTTAAACAAAACTTCCTCAAAGTAGGTGATTTTGTGCTAAGAAAAAACGAAGCAAGCAAACAAGAAGGACAAAAGAAATTAGATCCAAATTGGGAAGGCCCATATCAAATTATCAGCATCAAACGCCCGGGAACGTATACATTATCAGATCTAAAGGGTAAAATGATACCACGAACATGGCACATCAGCAACTTACGAAAGTTCCATTTTTAAATTTATGTCAAAGAGATAAACCACCTCCCGGTTTTTACTATTTAAAAAATCTGCCAATACCTGTCCTTTTAGCGCTGTGCATGGCTTGTATATGATTTCGTGTTCTCCTAGTTCGATTGCCCATTTTGCCAGTCGTCCAGAATTTTCCGGTTTTAGAAGGACCTGTCTAATTGGTTGATCTGTCAGAACACAAATTGTGTGTGCTTGAAAATATCTACGTAGTCTACGTGCAGCGTGTACTAGAGCTAGATCCAATTTTTCGAGGTTTGGGTAGTTTATTTCTGGTCCCTGGAGAGCTCTACTGACGAAGTATACTGGTTTTTGTATATTCTGACGTTCTGCTAAGAGAACTGCGCTAATGGTTTCTTCTGCGGCTGCTAGATAGAGGATCAGTGTTTCGCCTGGCCTTGGAGCCGTTAACGCCGGCAGAGATTGAAGGTGGCTCTTAAGCTCTTGGAATGCCGTTTCTGCTTCCATGCTCCATTTGAAATCTTTTTTATTTAAACATCCTTTTAGAGTTTTGAAAAAGGGTAACGATCTTTCTGCAGATTTTGCTAGAAAGCGTCCTAGTGCTGCCAACCTTCCATTTAAAGTTTGGACATCCCGTATTGTTTTTGGAGATGCCATGTCGATTATTGCTTGGATCTTTTCAGGATTAGCTTGTATCCCTTCGTTAGTGACCATGTATCCTAAAAATTTGCCGCTTTCTATGCCAAATGTGCACTTTCCTGGGTTCAGTTTCATGTTAGCCTTGCGCAACGTTTCGAATGTTTCAGTGATGTCTGAAATTAAGCTACCTTCATTTCTGGATTTTATCACCATATCATCCACATATACCTCCATGTTTCGACCTAGCTGATTAGAAAATATGTTATCCATCAACCGTTGGTAAGTTGCTCCCGCATTTTTAAAGCCAAATGGCATTTTTTCATAGCAAAAGGTCCCATGTTCGGTGTGGAAAGATGTTTTCTCTTCATCCTCCTTGGCCATGCGTATCTGATGATAACCTTTATAGGCATCGAGGAAACATTTTAGCTTATATCCTTCTAGAGATTCTATTTTTTGATCTATTTCTGGTAACGGGTAGCTGTCTTTTGGGCAAGCCTTGTTCAAGTTTGTGAAATCGATACACATTCACCATGTGCCATCTATCTTTTTTACCATAACGGGGTTGGATACCCATTTAGGAAAAAATACAGCCCTTAGAATTCGTGCCTCGACTAATTTTGTGACTTCTGCGGTTATCGCATCACTTCTTTCTTTTGCTAAAACACGTTTCTTCTGCCAAACCGGGAATGTTCGCGGCTGAACGTTGAGCTTATGTTCTGCAAGTTCTCGAGGTACACCGGTCATATCGGCAGGCGTCCAAGCAAACACATCCTTGTTGGAACTCAAGAATTCACAGAGATGTTGTTTTAGTGTTCTGGGAGGTTTGCAGCTATCGAAACTGTCTGTTCAGGATATGACTCATTGATGACTATTTTTTCTACTTCCTTTGTATTGTTGTAGGAATCCGGATGATCTCTTTTTCGAGAGATTTGATTACAAATGGGGTGTTGGAGTTGTTCGCCCCTAACAATGGCGATTCCATGTTCTGTGGAAAATTTCATGATTGAATGTAAGGTGGATGCTACCGCGCCAAATTGCCTCATTCCAGGTCGTCCTAAAATGACATTGTAGGGTGATGGAGCTCTAATTATCATGAAATCGGTTATTATTGTCTTGCTCATTTGGCCACGGTAATCATACAGGGTAACTGGTAGGCTAATCGTGCCTAAGGGCCATGATATTTGACCAGCAAATCCGACAAGTGGTGCCTTAGGTGGAGTCATTCTTGACTTTTCTTCCGTAGTGAGTTGTTCAAAACAATGTTCATACATGATTTCGGCTGAACTTCCCCCGTCAACATAAATTCGGTGAATTTGTGTAGTACCAACAATTGCCTTGATGATTAATGGTTCATCACCTGTGCAATGCTCGGGTATTGGGTCATCACTGGAAAATGTGATGTTTGGAACTTGTATCGTGGAGAGGGCTACGTTTGCATATGTATGTTGAATCATGTGTATTTCATTCTTTGGCTTAGTGTCCTCGCCGGTTTTTTGGTTCCATTCAAGTTGCGGGAAGCGGCTGTTAGCAGACCCTGAGGGTTTGTTCACTTGGCTGTTGTTATGAGCCTTCGCTTCCTTGGCTAGGTGGGCCAGTCTTCCGTTTCGAATGCATGCTTCAATTTCCTTTCGAAGGTCTATACAATCGTTAGTGTCGTGGCCATGATCTTCGTGAAAATCACAATACCTTGTGCGATCTCTTTTGTTTGCGGGGGTAAACATTTTTGGCGGTGGTCGCAGCAGTGTTTTTCCCTCTGCGGTAGCTAGTATTTCTGCAGGAGATTTCACGAGAGGTATAAAAGCGTCACGTTGGGCGTGTGGCCGATCATTATGTCTAGGTCTGAAAACATTTTTTTCTCTTTGCCTTCGGGAGAGGTCTCGGTACGTTGCATGTTGCTTTGTCTCATGACTTGAGCGCCGAGGGTCGCGCAATCGATTTTCATTATTAGCATCCTCTGCCCGTATGAAGTTGTTAGTCTGGATAAACAGATCCTCCAAAGATGATGGCGGTCTTGCAATGAGATCCTTGAATAGTCTTCCAAGGCGCAGCCCACTGATAAAGGCGCCACAGACCATGGCGTCTGATCTATCTGCCATGTGCAGTGTTTCTTTGCTGAATCGAGCTACATAGTCTTTTAGCGACTCCTCTGGCCGTTGTCGAATTTCAAGGATCTCTGCTTGAGTCTTTTGGAATTTCCGTTGTTGAAGGAAGTTTGCCCTGAATTTGTCTCTTAATTGATGGAAGCCATCGATGCTTCCGGGTGCCAGGTTATCGTACCAGAATCTCGTCGCGCCGCATAACGTGATATGAAAGAATCTACACCAAGCTGGTTCTGGTAGCTTATGTACATCCATCGTTCCCATGAAAACCATGAGATGATCATCGGGATCAGTAGTCCCATCATACGGTCGTAGGTTTGCTGGGACCTTCAAACCGTCGGGCATGTTATAGTCCCGGATTCTCTTGGTGAAGGGTGAAGCCACCAGGTCTCGAACGTCTCTGTCAGGTTCTTTAAATACAAAAGGCTCATGATAAAAGTCCGTATTCGGTGTGACTTTCCCTTTTACGGGTGCCGCATCTCCCGTGGTGGTACGAGCCCTTGTCTGGTCTGTGCTATCACTTTCAAGAAACAAGTTGTCTTTGTTTTTCCTTGGGGCTACGTCATCAGAACCCGAATTCCGTGGTTCCGTGATAAGGGGATCGACTCCTGTGAATAAGGGTCGAGGAGAAATGCCTTTCAGTTTTTGGGCGAGTTCAGAATACAAGGTGTGAATTTGATCAAGGTTTCGAACTACCATCTGCATCATAGGTTCATTTGAGTGTAACTGGGAGATCATGTTACTGGGTCCCCCTGTTTCGTGAAGCGTGGATGGGAGTTCGATGCCCGGAGTTTCAGGATTGTTTGTTGTAAGAAAGGTTGGTGTTTGGTCTGAGTTATTCTCAGCCATTTCTTACCTAGTTACTAGCGAGGTAGGGATATGGATTTCTTGATTTCCTTTATTAATAGAGGAATCCAAGTTATGGTCCCACGGATGGCGCCAAATGATGATACGTCAATTAACATATACGTTGTACGAGTATGCAATCTTATATCATTATACAATAAGAAGTGTGTATTGGCCCCATGACACCTAGTATGGGGAAATGTGAGAAGGATTAGGATAGTTGGGTGGCGATTCCCTGCTGGTAACTCGTATTATGTATATGGTTTTACGCCATCCGATCCTATGATGATGATATATGTTCTAGTTATATTTGCTAGATGGTGATTGGAAAGTTTTGTTGTTCAAAGAGAATTAGAGCATATAGAGTTTTTTGTAAGAACTTATGATTTTCTTTCCTTGCTCGTTTCACTTATTTATAGTGACAAATATGACCTTTCGTGACTTGAAACGGTGTCCTTTGGTAACTTGAAAGGTTGTCCTTTGGTAACTCGAAAGGTTGTCCCTTGGTAACCTGAAAGGTTGTCCCTTGGTAACCTGAAAGGGTGTCCCTTGGTAATCTCGAAGGGTTGTCCCTTGGTAACCCGAAAGGTTGTCCCTTGGTAACCTGAAAGGGTGTCCCTTGGTAACCGAAAGGTTGTCCCTTGGTAACCTGAAAGGGTGTCCCTTGGTAACTCGAAAGGTTGTCCCTTGGTAACTCGAAAGGTTGTCTTTTCGATAGATATTATTCTTTTGGTATCGTATATATACTATATTATTGTGTGTACACAATTAGTCTTGTTGTTGTGTTGTTGGATCACCGGACGATGAGGTTCCAAGTTGTTTTCTTCCATAAAAAAGGGTCATATACGCAGTAATCAAGCCGGATGAAACTATGATCGTCAAGTCAAGACACAAGACCATATTCTTGACCCAGTAAACGCCATCAAAGACCGATGCTAAAAATGTTAAGAGCGGAAGCCAAACAAGAAAAAGACATGCAAAGGGCCAAAAGGGGACAGGGAAATTGTCGTCATCTGGTTGATCACCCAACAATCTAAGCTCGTGGAAGGAGGTGTAAAGTGTGGCAGCAAAGAGAATACATATGATAGGATACGCGATCCATGGGTTGAGGTCGAGGGGGACAAATGCGAGAACAACGAGGCAGAAAATCACAATGTTAGCCGAGAAGTAACTTATGTTTTTAATGATGGTGTAATGTATATCCTTCATCAAATTTTGCAAGAAGTGGCTTGTGAAAATTAAAATAAAGGATGAAAGTATTGAGACGGAAAATGAGACAATGGCGATGATAATAAAATATCCATCACGAGATTTGAAAGTGGTTTGCCTTTTGTTTCGAAATATGAGTGAAAATATTAACGATAGAAACATAAAGAAGTAGGCCAAAAAATACATAATTACGAAGTGAATTTTTAACCTGAAAGAAAAGAAATACAATACAGAGAAAATATTAATCAGCAAGTCAATTGTGGTTCTCTTTGCTTGCGAACAGTAATTTCAAAAATAAATAAGTAAAAAAATAAATTCAAAAGGGGGGTAAAAAAAAGGTAATTAATTAAAACAAGCTTACTTTGGATGAGCAGGAGCAGGAGGAGTTGTTTCTTTAGTTTCAATAGAAATCGAAACATGGGATGCGGCTGCAGGAGGCGGAACATGTGCTTCCATGGTTTTTGGTTTTTCAGTTTTTAATTTCGTTTATTACAAAACCCTTTTTCTCCTTATATATATATAGGATAAATAAATTACAAATATATACCTGTGGTATAGTCAAATTTACACCAATCATACCCTTTGAATTTATATACCCGAGACATACCCACGATTTGCATATTTACATGCTGACCGTACCTCCTGCTAACAAATCTTGACAGATCGTTAAATATTGTCATGTGTTGTCCGCGTGCACGCGTAAATGACAGTTTACCCAATAGCTACCCCACCCTCTTTCATCCCCATTTAAAAATAGTTTCCCATTTCCCTTTCCTCTTTTATTTTATTTTCTTTTATCTTCTTTTTTCCCAAAATAAAATTAGGGCTTCGAATTTACCCCAAATCAAATCAAATCCAATGGTACTTTGTTAGGTGTTAAAAAAGGTCATAGTTCAAACTTTATGGACTAATATTAATCTGGGACCGTCATCTTTACTGTTGTCTACAAAAAGGTAAAGCCATTGCATTCGAATTTCTTTTGTTTTTTATTACTGTTCTAACTTTTAACTTTTTTGTTACAAGGGTCGAATTGTAGGTTTATAGGTTGGATTGGTCTAGCAATATGCCCTCATTCAGTTGATATCATATGTGGGTTATTAATCTCTAAGAATGTTGTTCATTCAAAATTGAAATCAAGTGAGAGCAAAGTTAAAAATTTGAAGATGTATTTGTTAATAAGGTGATTTTTTCTTGCTTGTCATCTTCGTACTAAGTAATGGAATTTAAATTTTGTCATTTTTGAAGGTTTATTAAGTACTCCGTATGTTGTCATCTTGGTTATTGGAATCTTGATGTTTTGGTATAAATATTAATGTAATATATGTAACACTTTTTTGGCTAATTTTTTTTGGAACGACATAAATTATATTAAGGCCATCAAGAGTAAGACGTTATCTACCCCACGCACGCCCAAAAAGCGCCGGGAACGCCCCTGGAACGCCAGCTACACCGCCCCCAGGGGCGTTCCAGGCCAAAAAAATCTCTCCCTCGTTCGAAATGGAACGGGTGTTATCACGCGCTTCTAGGCAACTAGCCGTTGCCAACGGCTCCTTTCTTGTTTTTTTTAATTCCTTATTCCATATATATATATATACATACTTACACACATTTTATACATAAACAACATACAAACACACATATATACATACATATTATATGGAAAATTTTGATTTTTCGTCATCTTCGTCATCATCAAGCGAAGTGTCTTATGGATCCGACGATTATGATGATGTCGTCGAGTGTGCGGTTGCCATGACTGTTAATCTAGCGATGCGAGCCGCGGTTAGAGAGGGCGAACCGGAACCGCGACCGCGATTTCGGAGGCGTGTCACGCTTGTACGTCGTCGTGCAGAGGCGCAAGAACGGTTGATGCGTGACTACTTTGTAGACGAACCAACTTACAACCCGAGACTATTTAGGCGCCGTTTTCGTATGCAAAAGGGGTTGTTTTTGAGGATTTGTGGTGATTTGGAGAGGGAGTATAGGTATTTTCAACAAAGATATGACGGTGCCGGGAGGCTTGGTTTTAGTGCAATTCAAAAGTGTACGTCTGCAATTCGACAACTTGCTTACGGTGTTAACAGCGACTTACTTGACGAATACTTGCATATGGCGGAGAGGACTTCGAGGGAGGCACTTCAACATTTTTGTTCAGGTATTTTTTATACCATTTATATATTACGTACACTTTTATATATTGTACATTTATATATAGTTTATATATTACGTTTATATATTGTACATTTATATATAGTTTATATATTACGTTTATATATTGTATATTTATATATAGTTATATTTTTATAGGTATAATTAAGTTGTATGCAAACGACAACTATTATGCGAGGGGTTACTATTTGGGTGATGGCATATACCCGGAATATGCAACGTTCGTGAAGACTTTTACTGACCCGGTGGATGAGAAGAGAATACTGTTTAAGAAGAAGCAAGAGGCGGCACGAAAGGATATTTAGAGAGCATTCGGTGTGCTAAAGAAGCGGTGGAAGGTTCTTAAAAATCCGGCACGATATTGGGACAGGGAGAGGATGCAAGACGTGGCATATGCTTGTGTCATTTTGCATAACATGATTTTGGAGGACGAGGACAAGGCTATTTGCCAAGACTTTAATGAGGAGGATCCCACTCTAGTTCCGGGTTATTGGTATACGCAAACTCCAATGGAACAACGGCTCCAAAATCTTCGTGCGGTGAAGAATCGAGAGACTCACAACATGCTAACGGCGGACTTGATTGACCATATATGGTCGACAGCACCACGTGACTTTCAGCCCGTTGACGATCCGTTTGCAGACTTTGGTGATTACGTTAGTTCCGACGAAGAGTAGTTTTATGTTTAACGTTTATGTATTAGTCTTATGTACGTTTTAAAACTTTTATTTGGTGTGTAATTTGTATTTGTTTTTTAAGAATTATGTAAGAATATTATGTTTAATTAAGTATGCTTTAAGTTGATAAGTTTTAAGTTTATGTTTAGTATTATGTTTTTAATAAATAAAAAAACAAAAGTATTTACTAAAATAATACAAATTAAACAAATAAATAATAAAAAAACAAAAACAAAAAAAAGAAACAAAAAATAAAAAAACAAAAACAAAAAAAAAGGAACAAGAGTTAGGGGGAAACCTTCACTCCAAGGGGAACCCCCAAAATCAAAGGAACTACACATGGCAAAAAAAGAACCAAAATGGGGTTCTTGGAACCCCTTACTCCAACTAGCCTAATATAAAGTACCGACTAACAAGTTGCTAGACGGTTAAGTTACATAATGTATAATTTAGAATACAACACTTACACATCTAGATCTAGATCCTATTCGGAGCTTTAACTGCTAAAACTGTAAAAAGAGTGAAAAAACTCAGGCCAATTACAGAGACACGAGAAAAAACCTCATCAACGAAGGTCGAGGCACCGGTTTTCACTTCATGATGTTTTTGATGTAGTCCCAAACAAGTCCCGAGGATGAAAAACAACGATAAAAAAGAAAAATAGATCATGACAATAAAAAAGAACCAAGCTCACTATGACCAAATGAAATGCATCAGCCATAATGGAAAAGGAGTCACGATCCAAGTTTCCCAATTCGAATTGTCCTTCCTGTCCCTGCTATGAACTCAAAGAAAAGTTGTAGAAACAATAGCATTATATATGTTCAGCCCACTCTCGTGAATGTTGTTGTTAATCATATAAGTTCCTCGCAATATATGTTTATATAAGCTAGTGAACTACAATTTTGATTTTGGTTGTTAATGTAACATTATATGTTCCTGGCAAACAACAAATTAAATTTGGCATATTGAATTATTAACCAAGTTTGCCATATCTTCCTGGCAAACAAAAGTACAATAAAAGACAATACGAAATTTGGCATATTACCATAATAATTCAAGACAATCACTTATGCCTGGCAAAATGGGCGGGACGGGCGGGT
This sequence comes from Erigeron breviscapus, assembly GCA_034093135.1. Lineage (NCBI taxonomy): Eukaryota > Viridiplantae > Streptophyta > Magnoliopsida > Asterales > Asteraceae > Erigeron > Erigeron breviscapus. Next base: position 95,042,351 of record CM067175.1, read on the forward strand.
TTGGGTAACGGGTTAAAACGGATGCGGGTCAAGCGGGTCTTTTCAGAAATGCGGGTCAAGCGGGTCCGGTAAAGCGGGTTGGACCGGGTCGACCCACAATTATTTTTTCTTCTTCTTCTTCATACAAATTGACAAAGCTTGAAAATTAAAAATTTCTTTCAAAATTAAAAACAGGAAACATGGCAAAAGTAAATAAAAATAAGGATAATAATAATCATTTGTTCAATAATAATAATAATAACTTAAAAAATAATAATAATAATAATAATAATAATAATAAGAAGTAAACAAATAATAATATTAATAAAATAAACTAATGTTTTAAATAAAAAATAAAATAAAATAATAATAATAATAATAGTAATATTCTTTTAGAGAATCTGATCGAAATCGAAAAGAATAATTAATTGGAAGAGAAGAATTAATTATGGAGTTATATTATAGTTCACCTTAATTAATTGATAGAACATCCATTAAAGTTGCTTCATTTATCCAAATTGAGGGAGGGTGGGTAAGCGAACGGGCAGCAGCAGTTTGTACAGGAAGTCTCAGGAATATGAGTGATCACTTATAACTTCGAAGACCCGTTAGACCCGCATAAATACATTAGTAAGTTTTAGGGGTTGAAAACAAGACCCACTTGTATCCTTTTGTTAAAGCCCAATAATACCCGATAAGTGAATAAACAAAATAAATTACCCAATTAGACCCAATTTAATAGGGTTGGGTATGGATTGCCGGGGCTAACTACACATAATGTTGCATTTGTCCACACTTTTAATTAGTGTGAACAAATTAAAAATTTTGTCACGCTTTTATGTGTGTAAAAATATGTAGAACTAGAAGTGTGTAGAAATTTATCCACACTAAAAAGTGTGTAGAACTAAAAGTTCACACTTTTTAGTGTGAACTTTCATAATTATTTTGTAACACCTCATTTGTTCACACTAACTAGTTAGTTTTAGTGTGAACAAATGGGGTGTTACAAATTAATCATGAAAGTCTACACTAAAAAGTGTGAACTTTTAGTTCTACACACTTTTTAGTGTGTATAAATTTCTACACACTTTTAATTCTACATACTTTTTGTAACATCCCAAACTTTTCTTTACTAGTTGACTAATGCCGTTAAGTCAATATTGTGTGTGTCGTTAAGTCTATTTTAGATTTTATGCATATGTGTAGTTAATGTGTGTTATGTGTGAGGCTTGGAAGCCTAAATGTTAATGTAGTATAAATGTGTGTAATATGAAGATTAATGTCAATGTAGTGACATTTAATGAAGGATTAATGTTGTATATGGTCATTAAAGTAGTTTGTGACCAATAATGAAGCATTAGGAAGCCTAGGGGCTAGTTTTGACATAGAGGCAAAGTCAAAAATGGGTTAAGGAGTTTAGGGAGTGTCATTAGATCATTATTTGCAGATTTCTTTCCTCCTAAACAAGCCCTAGCCGTCCTCTATCAATTCTCCATCAATTGCAAGCCGAAAAGCTTCCTTACGTGTGATTTGAGTGTGTATTGTCAAGAGTTTTGCATCCTTAGAAGGTAATATCTCTTTGATTTCTGGTCCTTTTGATTATATGAGTCATTAGGATAAATTATAGGGTTATGGTGAAACCGTTTAATGAAGATTAATGGTGGTTTTGATGGATTAAAGTCATGTATGGTGTAATTAATGATTGAAATGCTTTGCAATGGCCTAAATATGAAGGATTATGGTGTTTTGAAACTGTATTTTAGACCTGGAGTCGTTTGGGGTCGAATTGGGGGTGAAAACGATTTTTGTAAAAGTGCAGGTCGAGGGGGAGTTGCGGCGCAACCAGAAAGCAGACAGATAAGTTGCGGCGCAACGATGTGTTTTGCGGCGCAACGAAAGGGTCGAGTTGCGGCGCAACGTGGTGTTGCGGCGCAACCCAAATGCAGAAAGATAAGCTGCGGCGCAATGAGGAGCATTGCGGCGCAACTCAGTCTATTTTCAAAACGTTTATACTTTTGAACCGTAACATTGTTTTGACACGTAGATTAGACTTGAACCTTAAGTGAGTCTTTAAAGTGTGTGGGGTCTAGTTATGACCCTAATAACGTGAGAGTGTAGTTGTCTAATGCTTGTTCACTAATTGTAGGTAGACGAGCATAGTTACTTGCATTGTAACTAGTTGATTGATATTTGTGGACGTCTCGGAGGTAAGATACACTACTTTTGTCACGCTGAGGGTTCAACGAAAAGAATGGTTTCATAATTATAACTTCCTAATTGGTAACTTATCTTGTTATGGGTATATGGGGTTACACGGGAGGTCTTGTGGGTTATGAAGTTGACCATGAGACCTGAAATGCAGTCCCTCATGATATGTAATGTAGTGCATGTTATGATATGACGTGGAATGTAGTGCTATGTATGAAGTATAATGTAGTGTTATGATATGCAGTAACTTGTGATGTTATGAGATGCAGAATATGCTGTTATTAGTTGATGTAGTGTAATGTATGAAGAATAATGTAGTTTTATGATATGAAGTAATATGCAGTGTCTTGTAATGCAGTGTGATGTAGTTTTATGTTGTTATGTGCATGTTTGTATGGCTTGCTCATCTAGTACACTAGACTTGCTAAGTTGCCATGTCACGTGCACGTTTAAGGGCCCAAAACGTAAAAGCAGTAAACGTAGTAAATGTTTAGGTAATGCAGTTACCTAAACTAAATAACGCAGGATCGAGCTCGTTAAACTTTGATGCAGGAAAGTGTTAAGCTTAACCCGTACTTGCCCTATCCCGGCTAAGTGCGTTGACGTAGGTTGCTTGGGTGGCTCCTTGCAACATGGTCATTTAATGCAGGGCGAGTAATACGAGGGGTCTGACCCGCCTCTATATACGGATTACTCCGGGATTGGCTTGCCATTCCTTAACGACGCTTGATGTACAACCGTGTGGGGTTTGTCATCTAGTCGGGTGTAAATTATGTTACACATTAACGCAGTTAATAACGTAGTAAAGAAGTTAATGTAGTAAAGCAGTTAAAACGTAGTAAAGCAGTCAATGTAGAAAGCAGTTATGTGGTTAAACGTGTGTAAAGAAGTAATGCAGGATAGGCACATTTAGGGTGATTCATCCTAATTGATATGAAGTTGATATGCAGTTATGTGTGAACGTGTGGTGTGTGTTGTGCCTAAATAAACTTGTCTAATGATGAAGATTGTTTTAATTGGACAAATGTTTTAATAACATAGTGTTATCTTACTTAGCTAATTCGTTAGCTAACACTTGTTTCTTAAATGTGGTTGTTCCCTCAGGTTTAGCTTGAAGGTAGACGATGAAGGAAAAGTGAGGTGTGGGTAGATGCATGCAGACGACCTTAGCTACCCATAGACGATTATCTCTCTAGACATTTAATTACACTTCGTACTTGATGTCGAATTTATGTAGTATTGTTGAACGGTTGTTTTGTGTTGGGCAATCGTTGGGTTTTCATTTTAAACTATTTGATGGTATTGCATGTAACACCAACTAAACGTAGAAACCGAACAGTTTTTATCGGTTTTGACTTTTAAAGTCTTTTCTTCCGCAATTTGACACCGTTAGGTGAAAGTTTTTGAAAACCCATATTTTTAAATGTCGGGTGTTACACTCTTACACACATAAAAGCGTGACAAAAATTTTAATTCGTTAACACTAACTAAAAGTGTGGACAAATGTAACATTATTTGTAGTGAATATCAAGTTTTGGCAATGCTATTCAAGTTACAACAAAAGACAACATAATTCAAAGTCTTAATATTATTCCATACAATTAACATTGATAACAGTTTTATTCAATAACCATAGCATCATATTTGAAAATAGAGTAAATTACACTTTTCGTCCCTGAAATTGGCACGTTTTTCACTTTTCATCCCTAAAGTTTGAAAATTACAATTTTGACCTTAAAGTTGGCCAATTTTTTCAATAATTGTCCTTTGGCCAGACGACGTTAGTTTTTGGCCGTTAACCTACGCACGTGCTAAACACGTGAGGAACTTCAGGGACGAAAAGTGAAAAATTAAGCTACTTGAGGGACGAAAAATGAAAATCATACAAATAAATTTATTCTTCCATTCTTTCTTTTCCGATCATCTTTTCCGATGGAATTTTCCCACTAGACATTTATTTTCCGATGATACCTAATAAAAACTCGACTTTCAATCCAAATCTAAACCACCGAAAACACGAAAATAAATGGAATATATGATTATGATGATGATTCAGTATCTGGTATTGCTACTTAACAATCTGGATTTTTTGTTGATTTTATAATTCATTTTTTTAATCATACGGATCGTCTATATATATAACTTATGATGTATGTATGTATAGATAATTGATGCGCTCTGTTTTGTTTTGACTGGTTGTTGATTTCTAGTATATCGTTTTCTACTTTTGTTTAATTAGCTGCAACTAAGTTTATTTCATTCATTCCGATCAGGCGATCATATATACTTTTCAAAGTGAGTGATTAATTAAGTTTAAGTAAATGAATAATTTAAGACTTGATCACTACAGGAATGAATTTGAGATCATATTAATTAATTAATTACAGTTGATAGATATATACAGAGGCTATATATATATATATATATATATGTATATACTGTATATATATATATATGTATATATGTGTAATATACTGTAGGTAGCAAGCATGAGTTTGGTGAGATTGATCTATATATGTTTAGATTTATTTTCGTGTTTTCGGTGGTTTAGATTTGGATTGAAAGTCGAGTTTTTATTAGGTATCTGTAAGTGCACGTTCTGGTGCACATTTTGTGTCCGATGCATCTCAATTAATGGGCTGTTTTGCTAGATGTGTTGACCACGAGTTTAGGCCAAACACGTGTTGATTGACCACGAGTTTAGACCAAACTCGTGTGGAGGCCACGAGTTTAGACCAAACTCGTGTGGAGGCCACGAGTTTAGACCAAACTCGTGTGGAGGCCACGAGTTTGGAGGCCCACGAGTTTGAAGCCCAGCCCATGTTCAGCCTATAAATAGAGATCTTAGGTTTAGGTTTTCGGTTGAATGATTTTAGTTGCAACAGATTTCATTCACGGCAGGCTGAGGTATGCGCAAACCTCAGTCCGTAAGTCCACCATATTATTCGATTATCAAGAGTCGTCTCGTTGATTGTAATCCGTAATCATCGTAGATGTATTGTAAACGGATTTATTCATTGTAATCATTCGACTAATGATAAAGGAATTCTGTTTTTATCTCCTGTTCTTATTGATTTCGTGTTCATATATATGTGATTCATTCAATTACCTCAATAACGATTATGTTTGGATTCCGCACTTACATAGTCGTAGGAATCTCGAATCGATCGATCACCCTGCACTTTCAGTATCATCGGAAAATAAATGTCTAGTCGAAAATTCCATCGGAAAAGATGATCGGAGAAGATGATCGGAAAAGAAAGAATGGAAGAATAAATTTATTTGTATGATTTTCATTTTTCGTCCCTCAAGTAGCTTAATTTTTCACTTTTCGTCCCTGAAGTTCCTCACGTGTTTAGCACGTGCGTACGTTAACGGCCAAAAACTAACGTCGTCTGGCCAAAGGACGATTATTGCAAAAATTGGCCAACTTTAAGGTCAAAATTGTAATTTTTAAACTTTAGGTATGAAAAGTGAAAAACGTGCCAACTTTAGGGACGAAAAGTGTAATTTACTCTTTAGGGACGAAAAGTGAAAAACTGCCAACTTTAGGGACGAAAAGTGAAAAACTGCCAACTTTAGGGACGAAAAGTGAAAAACGTGCCAACTTAGGGACGAAAAGTGAAAAAATTGGCCAACTTTAAGGTCAAAATTGTAATTTTTAAACTTTAGGTATGAAAAGTGAAAAACGTGCCAACTTTAGGGACGAAAAGTGTAATTTACTCTTGAAAATAAGAGTGAAGAGGATGAAAAAGTGAGTTTTATTGATATTTATCTATATCTATACTCTATTATAAAACAAACTACCTTCCCCTCTTTTCAACTCTCTACCTTTAAAATATCCAAAATATCCTTAATTTTCAACACATTCCTAACTCACACACTAAATCTACCCAATATATCCCTAAAATATTTTCCAACCATATTTATCCAAACTATCTATCTCCTTTATTCATTAATTTAAATATTTTCACCTAATATCTCTATAATACTCTTAATAAAATTATTTACAAAAGATACATCCTTAACCATAAAATAACTACACTACCATTTACATCAATTACTTTTAGATTAATAACCACATCGTTACCACCACCGCCACCACCACCACCCGCCACCGCACCGCCGCACGCGGGTACCCATCTCCACCACCACCACCACCACCACCACCACCACCACCACCACCACCACCACCACCACCACCACCACCACCACCACCACCACCACCACCACCACCACCACCACCACCACCACCACCACCACCACCACCACCACCACCACCACCACCACCACCACCACCACCACCACCACCACCACCACCACCACCACCACCACCACCACCACCACCACCACCACCACCACCACCACCACCACCACCACCACCACCACCACCACCACCACCACCACCACCACCACCACCACCACCACCACCACCACCACCACCACCACCACCACCACCACCACCACCACCACCACCACCACCACCACCACCACCACCACCACCACCACCACCACCACCACCACCACCACCACCACCACCACCACCACCACCACCACCACCACCACCACCACCACCACCACCACCACCACCACCACCACCACCACCACCACCACCACCACCACCACCACCACCACCACCACCACCACCACCACCACCACCACCACCACCACCACCACCACCACCACCACCACCACCACCACCACCACCACCACCACCACCACCACCACCACCACCACCACCACCACCACCACCACCACCACCACCACCACCACCACCACCACCACCACCACCACCACCACCACCACCACCACCACCACCACCACCACCACCACCACCACCACCACCACCACCACCACCACCACCACCACCACCACCACCACCACCACCACCACCACCACCACCACCACCACCACCACCACCACCACCACCACCACCACCACCACCACCACCACCACCACCACCACCACCACCACCACCACCACCACCACCACCACCACCACCACCACCACCACCACCACCACCACCACCACCACCACCACCACCACCACCACCACCACCACCACCACCACCACCACCACCACCACCACCACCACCACCACCACCACCACCACCACCACCACCACCACCACCACCACCACCACCACCACCACCACCACCACCACCACCACCACCACCACCACCACCACCACCACCACCACCACCACCACCACCACCACCACCACCACCACCACCACCACCACCACCACCACCACCACCACCACCACCACCACCACCACCACCACCACCACCACCACCACCACCACCACCACCACCACCACCACCACCACCACCACCACCACCACCACCACCACCACCACCACCACCACCACCACCACCACCACCACCACCACCACCACCACCACCACCACCACCACCACCACCACCACCACCACCACCACCACCACCACCACCACCACCACCACCACCACCACCACCACCACCACCACCACCACCACCACCACCACCACCACCACCACCACCACCACCACCACCACCACCACCACCACCACCACCACCACCACCACCACCACCACCACCACCACCACCACCACCACCACCACCACCACCACCACCACCACCACCACCACCACCACCACCACCACCACCACCACCACCACCACCACCACCACCACCACCACCACCACCACCACCACCACCACCACCACCACCACCACCACCACCACCACCACCACCACCACCACCACCACCACCACCACCACCACCACCACCACCACCACCACCACCACCACCACCACCACCACCACCACCACCACCACCACCACCACCACCACCACCACCACCACCACCACCATCACCACCACCACCACCACCACCACTAGACCAAACTCGTGTGGAGACCACGAGTTTAGACCAAACTCGTGTGGAGGCCACGAGTTTAGACCAAACTCGTGTGGAGGCCACGAGTTTAGACCAAACTCGTGTGGAGGCCACGAGTTTAGACCAAACTCGTGTGGAGGCCACGAGTTTAGACCAAACTCGTGTGGAGGCCACGAGTTTAGACCAAACTCGTGTGGAGGCCACGAGTTTAGACCAAACTCGTGTGGAGGCCACGAGTTTAGACCAAACTCGTGTGGAGGCCACGAGTTTAGACCAAACTCGTGTGGAGGCCACGAGTTTAGACCAAACTCGTGTGGAGGCCACGAGTTTAGACCAAACTCGTGTGGAGGCCACGAGTTTAGACCAAACTCGTGTGGAGGCCACGAGTTTAGACCAAACTCGTGTGGAGGCCACGAGTTTAGACCAAACTCGTGTGGAGGCCACGAGTTTAGACCAAACTCGTGTGGAGGCCACGAGTTTAGACCAAACTCGTGTGGAGGCCACGAGTTTAGACCAAACTCGTGTGGAGGCCACGAGTTTAGACCAAACTCGTGTGGAGGCCACGAGTTTAGACCAAACTCGTGTGGAGGCCACGAGTTTAGACCAAACTCGTGTGGAGGCCACGAGTTTAGACCAAACTCGTGTGGAGGCCACGAGTTTAGACCAAACTCGTGTGGAGGCCACGAGTTTAGACCAAACTCGTGTGGAGGCCACGAGTTTAGACCAAACTCGTGTGGAGGCCACGAGTTTAGACCAAACTCGTGTGGAGGCCACGAGTTTAGACCAAACTCGTGTGGAGGCCACGAGTTTAGACCAAACTCGTGTGGAGGCCACGAGTTTAGACCAAACTCGTGTGGAGGCCACGAGTTTAGACCAAACTCGTGTGGAGGCCACGAGTTTAGACCAAACTCGTGTGGAGGCCACGAGTTTAGACCAAACTCGTGTGGAGGCCACGAGTTTAGACCAAACTCGTGTGGAGGCCACGAGTTTAGACCAAACTCGTGTGGAGGCCACGAGTTTAGACCAAACTCGTGTGGAGGCCACGAGTTTAGACCAAACTCGTGTGGAGGCCACGAGTTTAGACCAAACTCGTGTGGAGGCCACGAGTTTAGACCAAACTCGTGTGGAGGCCACGAGTTTAGACCAAACTCGTGTGGAGGCCACGAGTTTAGACCAAACTCGTGTGGAGGCCACGAGTTTAGACCAAACTCGTGTGGAGGCCACGAGTTTAGACCAAACTCGTGTGGAGGCCACGAGTTTAGACCAAACTCGTGTGGAGGCCACGAGTTTAGACCAAACTCGTGTGGAGGCCACGAGTTTAGACCAAACTCGTGTGGAGGCCACGAGTTTAGACCAAACTCGTGTGGAGGCCACGAGTTTAGACCAAACTCGTGTGGAGGCCACGAGTTTAGACCAAACTCGTGTGGAGGCCACGAGTTTAGACCAAACTCGTGTGGAGGCCACGAGTTTAGACCAAACTCGTGTGGAGGCCACGAGTTTAGACCAAACTCGTGTGGAGGCCACGAGTTTAGACCAAACTCGTGTGGAGGCCACGAGTTTAGACCAAACTCGTGTGGAGGCCACGAGTTTAGACCAAACTCGTGTGGAGGCCACGAGTTTAGACCAAACTCGTGTGGAGGCCACGAGTTTAGACCAAACTCGTGTGGAGGCCACGAGTTTAGACCAAACTCGTGTGGAGGCCACGAGTTTAGACCAAACTCGTGTGGAGGCCACGAGTTTAGACCAAACTCGTGTGGAGGCCACGAGTTTAGACCAAACTCGTGTGGAGGCCACGAGTTTAGACCAAACTCGTGTGGAGGCCACGAGTTTAGACCAAACTCGTGTGGAGGCCACGAGTTTAGACCAAACTCGTGTGGAGGCCACGAGTTTAGACCAAACTCGTGTGGAGGCCACGAGTTTAGACCAAACTCGTGTGGAGGCCACGAGTTTAGACCAAACTCGTGTGGAGGCCACGAGTTTAGACCAAACTCGTGTGGAGGCCACGAGTTTAGACCAAACTCGTGTGGAGGCCACGAGTTTAGACCAAACTCGTGTGGAGGCCACGAGTTTAGACCAAACTCGTGTGGAGGCCACGAGTTTAGACCAAACTCGTGTGGAGGCCACGAGTTTAGACCAAACTCGTGTGGAGGCCACGAGTTTAGACCAAACTCGTGTGGAGGCCACGAGTTTAGACCAAACTCGTGTGGAGGCCACGAGTTTAGACCAAACTCGTGTGGAGGCCACGAGTTTAGACCAAACTCGTGTGGAGGCCACGAGTTTAGACCAAACTCGTGTGGAGGCCACGAGTTTAGACCAAACTCGTGTGGAGGCCACGAGTTTAGACCAAACTCGTGTGGAGGCCACGAGTTTAGACCAAACTCGTGTGGAGGCCACGAGTTTAGACCAAACTCGTGTGGAGGCCACGAGTTTAGACCAAACTCGTGTGGAGGCCACGAGTTTAGACCAAACTCGTGTGGAGGCCACGAGTTTAGACCAAACTCGTGTGGAGGCCACGAGTTTAGACCAAACTCGTGTGGAGGCCACGAGTTTAGACCAAACTCGTGTGGAGGCCACGAGTTTAGACCAAACTCGTGTGGAGGCCACGAGTTTAGACCAAACTCGTGTGGAGGCCACGAGTTTAGACCAAACTCGTGTGGAGGCCACGAGTTTAGACCAAACTCGTGTGGAGGCCACGAGTTTAGACCAAACTCGTGTGGAGGCCACGAGTTTAGACCAAACTCGTGTGGAGGCCACGAGTTTAGACCAAACTCGTGTGGAGGCCACGAGTTTAGACCAAACTCGTGTGGAGGCCACGAGTTTAGACCAAACTCGTGTGGAGGCCACGAGTTTAGACCAAACTCGTGTGGAGGCCACGAGTTTAGACCAAACTCGTGTGGAGGCCACGAGTTTAGACCAAACTCGTGTGGAGGCCACGAGTTTAGACCAAACTCGTGTGGAGGCCACGAGTTTAGACCAAACTCGTGTGGAGGCCACGAGTTTAGACCAAACTCGTGTGGAGGCCACGAGTTTAGACCAAACTCGTGTGGAGGCCACGAGTTTAGACCAAACTCGTGTGGAGGCCACGAGTTTAGACCAAACTCGTGTGGAGGCCACGAGTTTAGACCAAACTCGTGTGGAGGCCACGAGTTTAGACCAAACTCGTGTGGAGGCCACGAGTTTAGACCAAACTCGTGTGGAGGCCACGAGTTTAGACCAAACTCGTGTGGAGGCCACGAGTTTAGACCAAACTCGTGTGGAGGCCACGAGTTAAAATATTTTCCAACCATATTTATCCAAACTATCTATCTCCTTTATTCATTAATTTAAATATTTTCACCTAATATCTCTATAATACTCTTAATAAAATTATTTACAAAAGATACATCCCTTAACCATAAAATAACTACACTACCATTTACATCAATTACTTTTAGATTAATAACCACATCGTTACCACCACCACCACCACCACCACCACCCGTTGCCGTCACGCCGCCGCATTGTGCGGACACCCATCTCGTGTTAGAAGCATAGCTTTGGAATATGTTATTCAAAGAAGCATATTGTTTTCTAATTTTTTAAAAACAAGCATAGTTTGAGAAATTGTTTCCATGTATGACACCGTTTTTTGTATATACCTTAAACTTTCGTCTATTTTTAATATCATATCCTTTTATTTGATGTAGTGGTATCACAGGACTTGTATTATTCTACAGTATGGTTTTCACCATTGGTATTGAATCATATCCATTTCGGTTTGTTATAGCCCCTTTAAATTCTAATTATAATCTGTTAACTCTAAAATGAAAAAAATCCAATCTTATATTATACTTATTTGATTTTCAATAGCATCTTCATTTTTATCTCTATTGTTATAATGGATTTCATTTATGTACGAATAAACAGATTTAAAACAAATTAAAAGATCAAAACACTAAGCCAAAAACAAATTAGATTTTTCAAACCCAAAATCTAGAAAATGAATACGGGCCCAAAACAAATTACTTACGCCAAACCCCAAAATTAAGAAAATGAAATGTTCCGTTATTATTCTTTACACCCAAATTGATAGCTTTGTTTTTAGTTATATTAAAAGATCAAAACATAAGCCAAAAACAAATTAGATTTTTCAAACCCAAAATCTAGAAAATGAATACGGGCCCAAAACAAATTACTTACGCCAAACCCCAAAATTAAGAAAATGAAATGTTCCGTTATTATTCTTTACACCCAAATTGATAGCTTTGTTTTTAGTTATATTAAAATAATTATAATATAACTAGCTAATCAACCCGGGTGATTACCCGGGTATAAGTAGTAAATTAGAGATTTGTAAATTTTTTTAGTTTGATATAACTTATTTACATTGATAGTATCATATAAACAAATCACGAGACAAACTACAATAAGATAAGTTATAAATACAATATGAAGTACATACAAATAGATGACCAAAACGGTTGTGTTAACTTACTAATATTAATTGTTCTAGTTCAGCTAGTATACCGGCCGCAAGGAAATTAGCCATGTGAGCATATAACAAAATGTAACCATAATAGCTTTCATCCTTATAAAAATACAGAGATGCAGCAAGTATTGCTCCTCACTCCACATGGACTATTTGGATAATGATATAAAATGAAACCTTATAGTCTTATACCCTGAATTAAGACCTTCTGTCCGCATCATTGCAAGAGTAAAAAATGGCCTTTGGGGAAACTAAAGCAGAGCCTCTAGATTGATGGTGAATAGTCCTCGAAGGCTAAAACTATACTCATACATTTCAGACATTTAACTTTAGACCGATGCAATGAATTATCATTGTTGACTGCTCTTATACTGCAGGATTCCACCATGGAGCCTGCATTAATTAGCACAAATTGCTCCAAAGCAATCGTTAAGTTAATAATCAATTATGAAATCAATAACTAAGTTATAAATTACTTCTGACTTGCACACAGAAAAATGGCCTCACTTGAATGGGCAATGTATGATTGAATGCCACAGAAAAATAACACGTTAAGTGAAGGATTAAGTATACAACTAAAATAAGTTCTTATATAAAAATTAAAATCACATTAAAAAAGGGCAAATATTTTTATAAATAAATTGAAAATGCCATAAATAAAATATTAAAAGCAATATTTTTATAGGATAAAGATCCATAATATAAACATGAAAAGCATTGATTTTAGAAATAAAAGGAAACACATACCCACAAATAAGAACAGAAAAAACAATGGTTATTTCTAAAACTTTAATTAAATCTCTTAATATATCTACTCTTAGTCATTTAACAAATTCCAATATGTGTGAAACCTTACACAAATCCTATAAAAGAATCAAAGTAGCTAATCAGCTAGTCGTGGAGGATGATTGATGGTCTAGTTGTTGTGTTGTTGGATCACTGGATGATGATGAGGTTCCAAGTTCTTTTCTTCCATAAAAAAGGGTCATATATACAATAATCAAGCCAAATGCAACTAGGATCGTCAAGTTAAGCCACAAGACCATATTCTTGACCCAGTGAAGGCCATGGGAAACCGACGCTAACAATGTGTACTCGAGGGGCACAACAATCAACATACCTGCAAGCATACAGAAAGGGAATGGGAAATGCTTGTCGTCTGGTTGATTAATACATATATGTTTCCATATAATAATGTAGTAGACATTAAGCGCGGCAACAAAGAGAATACATATGATAGGATACGCGATCCATGGGTTGAGGTCGAGGGGGACAAACACGAGAACGATGACGCAGATAAACGCAATGATAGCCGAGAAATAACTAATGCTTTTAATGATGATGTAATGGATATCCCTCGTCAAATTTTGTAAGAAGTGGCTTGTGAAAATTAAAATAAAGGATGAAAGTATTGAGACGGAAAATGAGACAATGGCGATGATTATAAAATATCCATCACGAGATTTAAAAGTAGTTTGCCTTTTGTTTGGAAATGTGGCTGCAAGCAAGAACAATAGAAACATAAAGAGGATAGCTAAAACATACATAAATCTAAAGTAGAATTTTAACCTGAAAGAAAGAAATTAATCAAAGTTAATATTAATTATAAGTATTATGTGATCAAAACCTAACAAACTATATATATTGTAATCCAAACAAAAACAACAAACCAAAATAATAAAATAAAAATAAAGTGTGAAAAAAGGAGGGTAAAATGAAAAGGTAATTAATTAATCGGAACTTACTTTGGATGAGCAGGAGGAGCATGAGGAGTTGTTTCTTGAATTTCAATAGAAATCGTAGCATTGGCGGCAGCAGCAGGAGGAGCATGTGTTTCCATGGTTTTTGGTTTTTCAGTTTTTGATTTCGTTGATTACAAAACCCTATATGTGTTGGGTAAATTATAAAAATGCTATATTGGGTATACTCGAAATTACACCAATCATACCCCTATGGATTTATTTACCCGAGCCATACCCACGGTTTACAAAGTTGCACGTTGGTCATACCTCCCGCTAACGGACCCCGACGGATCGTTAGATATTGTCATGTGCCGCCCACGTGCATGCGTAAATGGCAGTTTTACCACGTAGCTTCCCCCACCCTCTTTCTTCACCGTTTATATATAATTTTCCCATTTCCCTTTCTTCTTTTTCACTATTTCTTTCGAAATAAAATTAGGGTTTTGAATTTACCCCCCAATTCAAATCGGTGTGGAAGAAAGGCCATAGTTCGAACTTCATGGACTGATATCAAGCCGTGACGTCACTTTTACTGTTGTCCAGAAAAGGCAAAGTATTTGCTTTCGAATTTCTTTTTTTTCCTGTTCTGATTTTTGATTTTTTTTTTGTTACAGGGGTCGAATTGTAGGTTTATAGGTTGGGTTGATCCAACATTGTGCCCTCGTTGAGTTGATATCGTACCTGGGTTACTGAGATCCAAGAATGTTGTTAATTCGAAATTGAAATTAACCGAGAGTAAAGTTAGAAATCGAAGATGTATCTGTTAATTAGTGTTGGATTTTTTTTGCTTGCTTGTCATTTTTGTATTAAGTAGTGTAATTTAAAATTTGTCTTGTTTGAAGGTTTTTTAAGTAGGAGCATACACAATTATCATATAGTCTAGATGAGTACACTACTCGCAAATCCGTCCTGAAAATTTCAATCATAACTTGAACATGGATGGATGCCAGGGACAAAAGATTAAGCTATTAGTTGAACAAATTAGGTCCTTTTATCAATAAGCACAACTTCTATTACCAATATCAAAAATAATATACACAATTCAAAACATCACCCTAGCTATTACATGCATCCAATTATTCAAAAAGATAACAATAAGTATATGCAGACCTCAGTGAGCAATACGACCTCTGGATGATCCCACACAACACTTATACTGCGTACATCTCGGTCATGCATATGGGTTTTCCAAGAACAAATCAACATGTCTGAATATAATACGATATATAGGAAACAAGTGATACTCAAATTATGAGATTGCACTTTCGCCGAATTACCAAAGCCTGGGCATTCCAACTTTGACCTTGTAAAAAGCATGCATACCTTTATGGCCAAACCACTAATGTATGATAGTTGCAGATCAATTAGACCTTCAATTTTCAACTTTTTACTCTTTATTTTTCTTTTTACCATCTAAGGTCCTAGTCTGTAAGGACCTTCACCCATGTAGTGGCCTTCCATATAAAGAGCGGTAGCAGGATTTTGTGGATGAAGTCCATCCATAACCATAAATTGCATATCCTCAGAAGGTTTCCAGTGTCTCTTCCTTTGGTTAATAAACCAATTGTTTATCTGTTTCTGGTCTAGACCCGTTGATTCTGCCAATGCTACCTTTTCTGATTCCTATATGATCGTTATAAAGAGAATTAAATCACTGCAATTTGTAACACATACAAATAATTGTATATATGGTCTCCTTTAATACATTGTATGGATATATGTCATTTCTTATTAGCTTTACGTGTGATATATTGAATTGAGGACTGCAGGGTTCTACTCCTCTTGAATCATATGTAGAGGATACATATCATTTCAAGAATATATGTAATTTGTAACAGTGATACTATTTCACGAACATTCAAACGTAAAGATACTTTCATTAAAGTAGGTGTTCATGTGGATTCTCGAATAAATGTAGGATAACATACAAAAATAGAGTAGATTTACATACCGATGGATATGGCCACTTGTAGTGCAACTCCCACCAGCTTAAGAGCTTTTGCCGGGCTTCTTTGGGTAGTTTCCCTTTCTTCTTTTTCTTAGAAAGTTCTTGCTTGAGACTACTTAAATAACCACTATACTTTCTCAACAAGTGATTCTTTAGTTCACGGTCCTCAGCTCGAGGATCAATTTCAGGAAGTTGTGTTTCTCCACCGCTGTTTTCTTGTTCTTCATCTGATGAACCAATTACCTCACATTTACTATCATCTGCTCAAGGACAAGAAAATAAACATTTATACATGTTTTATTAGAACCTATGACCATGACCATGATTTTATTTGATTTGTAGTCGGTAGTAATAATTACAGCACCCTTGACTAACTTAATCTAATAGGATGTCAAGGGAATCGTATCAATAATGCACAAATAGAATGTTAAGTATACCTGAGAATACAAATTACACTCGACTATAAGTTGGCAAAGAGGAAATTGCCTTACACTGGACTTACTGTTGCTGTCCGTGACAGCTAAGATACTATCCCGGTACCACTCTATCTTAATGAAAGCTCTGTTGCTGTTTAATTTTTACTTTTTGTTGTTGTTGTCAATGGAGCATTTTCTCTCCACTGAAATCCTAGCATCGATAGTGTGTATTTGTAGTTTGCTAACTGTTCAAACAAGGGACAACTGGAAACTTATCCTATTACATATAATATATTAGTACATATCCAATTTTCAAATCCTCTATCGGAACCAACAGCCATTGATTCCAATCTATTGTACGTATCCAGTTATATCTTGGTTCAGTAACAAAGGGCCTAACAATATGGAAGCCTCACACAGGAGAAAAGGAGGGTGTGAAAATGGGTCTATTTAAATCTTCCAAGGGTTATGGATATAGTAATAATTCGTATGTTCGACGACCATACTATATGTTACATCTGGACGACATTAGTATGATGCCGATTTGAGACTACAAAACATAAAGACGGTATTTATCAATATGATCTTCACAAAAGCAATAAAATTTAGGTTTAATTCGCAAATTCAAACCAGGTAAAAATAAAAAGGTAATTGGATGGGAACCCCCTGATCTCATGTACCATTTGGTACCCACTAATCCCCCAGTCAGGCTAGTGTCCAAGTGAATCTCAACCACTTAATAATCCTCAGATTATCTCAAGTTTGCCTTTGGCAAGACTCGAACCCAGGTTCCCCTGGAAATTGGCGGCTGGGGGCCACTGGGCTATTACCCAATGGTTAAATTCAAACCAGGTATACACCGCCGTAGAGGGTATAGCATTGGTTTGCTAAGTATAACAATTATGAATGGTTGATTTAGTGGTCTAAGTAGAAGCTGGTTGGAGACTTTGCCTCTTTGGAGGTTTCCGGTTCAAATCCGGACAGTGGTGTTTAATTACCAACTTTGGAATACTAACAACTAACTTTTGCTGTAAAATTAAAAAATAAAAAAAAATAGTTGGTGGATATATAGTTGTTGGCAATAATCATTCGTTGTATATGGCAAACCTACAGCATTTTACATACGTTTCCTGGAGAGAGATTTTAAATGTCATACGAGTACACCACTACCGATTCTGATTTATGAAACTTTTGCAAATTACAAAACAAGATAACTAGTTTTATTTATTAAAATATGAAAAAGTGATTAAAAGATTTCTGAAAATAATTTAATATATGCTTTATGCTTACAGCCATGTTTGACTTGATCGAGCACATTCTTAAGCATGCAATCAGGATCGATAACTGGAAATAATCATACGAAAAATTTACCACATTTAAAAAGTAGAAAACTGTATCAATAACGAAACCAAAAGTCATGTGGACAATAATAGTATACAAGACAAATAAAATAAAAATCATAGAATTGAAATAAATATGAAAAGAATTCATTCATTTTAAAAAGGGAACATGGAAATGGTGTAGCACTGAAATGAACAGCATCCTATGTCTCCATCATACCCAGTTTTCAATGTTCCTCAAAGCTACCAAAAATATTCCTCATATAAATCCGATAGGTGATCTATGGTTTTATACAACGAACAAATTGTGGTGCATGTATGCTAAAACACTAGCATATAATAACTATTGTATAATATTATTATATTTTAGTACATTGGTAGGATATATATATATGATTATATATTATTTATAGGGTGAGATTCATGTGAGAACCGTTCATATATTTAAGTACATTGGTATTTACTTTTATTCGTTCACATATAAATATATGTAGTATTAATTAAGTATAAGCTAATCTGTTCATATGCGAATGAATTTGTTTACATATGCATTCATATATGAACATCAAATTATAATTTAAAGTTCTCATGGTTATTCCAATTCAAATATGATTCTCACATCTTGAACCTTTTTCTATATATATATATAGGATTACACGAAAGCTAATATATACATTAAGTTTTCTAAGGTTAAGATTAGTATAGTGATCGAATAAAAGTAAATACTAATTGTTCATAAAGACTGTTATATAAATGACTTGAAATTTTCACTAAAAGTCACAGAATAAAAGACTATGATCAGAATTCAGCAATACAATATAACGTTTCTATTCTCTCGAGGTAGACATAATTAAAGAGCTTTGGGAATGAATGATTTCACATGTGGAGTATTATATTACGTATATACTGTTAATAAATAACAGTTATTGTCTGAAAATGTATAATGCGCGCAGCAGCGTGAGCCACAACTTTAGTGTATTTACGATGAACTAATGTATAACTTCTACTCTTACGAAGTTCCAACTATGAATTCTTACCCTTAAACTTGAATAAATATATAAATTGGAAAAATGGACAAAACACAAAATAAAAATAAAAAAAATAAAAAATACAAGAACCAACGGAGCCCATGACTAAGAAGTAATTAGAAGTAGACAAAAACTATGTTTGTTATTTATCGTGAAATATTTAAACAAGCATTACATATTAACATAACACAAATTAGCCTCTCGAATGATTTTAAACATAATAACCAACAAACTCATGATAGATAAATAAAAAAAAAAACAAAAAAAACATGTTATTGCATTTGTTTTTCATCGTTTGGGGTTAACATTTACGAGTAGAATAAATTGGCTATTCAAATAAACATGTGATTTTTGTCTCATTTAAAAAACATTTCAAGTTGATTAAAAAAAACAATTCAAGTTGGGGTGTTATTTCCAAAAGCATTATTGTTAATGCCACAAATTCTTGATAAGATAATGATTGGCCATATTAATACAAGTTGAGAGTTATTTCCCATACTTTGTCGTTATTTCTAATTAGGGTTTGTTTTTTAGCATTATTTATTAGTATCATTATATATTTAAACAAATAATTTTCTCAAGCTCAGTGAGAGTTGAGTTAGATATAGAGTAACAGTAGCAGAAGAATGTGGGTAGTTTTATATCATAAGTTTGTGCTATAATAAAGTTGAGTCAAAATATTTTTTCTTCTTTAACTTAACTTGCCTTCAACTGAAGAGACCAATGACTGATCGACAGTCCTACCATAAATAGCTGGATTTGACAGTAAACAAACTCCCAGTCTCTTTTAGTATTTCCATAAACTTCGTACATTAAAAGTCATTAATGATATGTTTTTTTTTATATAGATGAATGAACTCTACAAGTATACTATTTGATACGGAGTATATAAAAAAATTAGAAAAGAGTCCCAACATAGTATTAAAAGAATTAGTACGATGATAGTTTAAAAATAAAGATTAGTTCTTTCACATGAACAAAATAAATGTTTAATACAAAAAACCATCCGGAAGTCCTTCTAAAAACAGTCTTATTACCTACAATAACAGGATGATTTTCTACATCTAATCTCGAAGAAATTAGGTGATGTTGAGTCGAGTTTTAATCGGAGAAAATTACTATTGAAAAACAAAGTTAGTGATGCTGAAAAACACAACCCAATTTTCTTCATGGATTAAATTGAACTTGTAACAAGATCTTGAATATGTTGAAATTGAACTAAAGTTTTAATTAAGATATTTATAACAATTATAGATATATAATATATAGTGTATGCAACTAAATGTTGTTGTGCACATAAATCACATCCGTTATTATACTATATACTCATCGGACACATATATGCAATAGAGAAAGAGTGAAGAGGTTACCCGGAGATACAAACATCCGTCCCGGAGAAGCATTGGTGGAGGAAGAAGAGATCGTTAGAGTCGAAAGCTGCGATTCGATTCGTCGCATGAACTCCATGGCTTCATGAATTGGCCTTGTGAGTTCCTCTTTATACTTAATTAGCATATCATAGTATGCTTCCTATAATTTATGGTAATTATGTGTCAAAACCAAACAATCATAAAATCAATAACCCCAATATACAAAACATTACTCAATTAACTAGCTATATATATATACCATGAATTGATCTAGTTCCGGATCTTTGTAGTTGTCTCTACAGCCACTATTTAGTAAACTAGCCCTTTGTCTAGCCTCGTACTCTTGTCGAACTGCGGTCAGCCTCCCCGCAATCTCTGGTGGCGCTCCCACCTACAAATATGATCAAAATCTATCACAACAACAACTACTGTACCCAGTATTAAGTAGGTGTGATGTAGACAGTCTTATCTCTAATAAGACAATAGAAAGACTGTTTCCAAAAAGACTTCCGGCAAACAGGTAAAAGTGGTAGATAAGTATCTATCAAGAGATGTATATTTTGTATCTAAGAACACACTTATATTATATATATATATATATATATAGGTGTGTGTGAATTATCAATTTAGGCTAACCTTTTGGCAATCCATATAAGCTTGAAGAAGGTTGGAATAGTGAGGATGTGAAATAATCTTAGCCTTTAAAGCTTCATTATTTTCATTTTGAAAACTCATCATAGAAGGATAATTATGGTATTTTTGGGCACTCCCACTTTCAATCTTTACAACAGGATGATGATGATGATGATGATATTGAAAATTATGAAAGCCTCCAGGATCACTTTGGTTGTCTATAGTAGTAGTAGTTGTATCCGGAGCAAGAACCGATCCACCACCCGACCCATATACAAAAGTTGTAGATGTTGTACCCGTATTGTTACTACTACTATTTTCTCTTATTTGGCCCATGTAATCTTCCATCACTCTAGCTCAACCAAAAGAACAAGAAACTTTGAAAAGAATGAAAAGCTAGAATAATATGAAAATGGAAACCCTAATCAAATTGAGTGAATCATATAGTATAATATAATAATAATATATATATATAAGGATGATGACTTGTTCTATATATAAATATTGAAATATTAGTTGGCTAGAGAGCTATGGTGATGGCAGTTCAGATGAAGATGAGAAAGGATGACAAGACGTTATTGAGGAAGAATAAAGAAGTATTAAGTGATTGTTGGACAATATTGATTATATAGGGAGAGGAGTACTATCTTTGTTGATAAGGGAGAGAGAATGCATATCTTAAGCTTGGATTAATTCTATAATTAACTACTTAACTGTTACGTACCTAGCAATTTGATAAAGTATCATTATTTTATAAAGTAATCAAAGAAAGATATTTTTTAGTTTAATTATTTGTTTAAGCTTGCTACATTTAGAGTTTTAAATACACGAATTATTGTTGTCCGTTTTTGTCTCCCACCTTCAATTTCCATCATCTATCTCAATATCTAATCTCAAACTTAGTTCGAATAATCATTGAGCAAAGTCTAATCGATCATTTAAGAAACTAAAATACAAATGTATGTAACATTAAACACTAAAACATGCTAATTGAGGTCATTTCATCTTTTATAGCCACCACCTAGCCATACCATGTGGCCTAAGCTGGTCATGCCACTTGGCAGTCTGTGTCATGCCAAGCAGCACCCTAAGCCATACCAAATGATACTCGAGGCTAGGTGCCTAGATTGGTGGTTAGTATTGTTTGTCAGTTTCGTGTCTCATTTTTCGCTCTCTAGTTTTGTCAAGTCTTCGTTTCTTCATAATTCTGATCGTTTTCTGTCATTGGCTTGAGCTTCTAGAATCCACAAATGCCGAATGCCTAAACTTGGTCGAAATTCACGCAAAAGCAATTGAAATCGATCTTTTTCATGGTAACGATGAAGATGAACCTAAATATGGAGTATATGTATTGTTGTAATAATATAATGATTTTGGTTTTTTTTTTACAGAAAATGCTAAATACAATTTTTTGGGGCTGTCGTTAACGTGGATAAATTTTTTTCTTTTTCATATTAAAAGTTCACCCTCTGAATTTATGATAAGAATACAACTATTTTAAATACGTTAACTAAATCTCTTTCTATAGTCAGCAAAAAGAAATTTTAAATGTTGAAATATAAAAATATTGTATACTTGAATAGTAGAATTATACAACATATATACTGTTTAGTATGAAAAAAAATAGTTAAAAAAAGCATTGGAATATACAACTAAAAGGATAAAAATGGTTGAAATGACCTAACAGACTCACACTCGCAGGAGCAACAAATAATAATGATAAAAGGGTGGTTGGGTGTGACCCTTTTTGGCAGTCATGCCGGGAGACCCGGGCTATCCTTGTATTTACACTGTTATTATTATTGCAGAAAGACTCCACAACTGCACCTTTTAAATCAAACTGATCACTCACACACACACATTACCTGGATTCTCTTTTTTGCTTCAATGCTTTGATCAATTATGTATTTCAACGTGTTATTCAACTAGGTTGGCTTTTTTCTACCATTTTTATTTCCTCAATTCCTCGTATTTTTAATAGCCAGTTTATAAGTTTACTTGAACCTAAACCAATTCATGATTACCAATGTAGCTTATTAATCAGGTGTTTATCTTGATGTTCTCGTAAGAAATCGCATTTTGAATATCTATATACGTATACATCTTGAAAGTGGTCAGGGAAAGAGTTCGGTAATGTTTATGGAGGTTGTCAAATTAGGCTGCATATATTTAAGTAAAAAAATCGACCTGCGAAATTATTTTGACAGGAAAAAACTCCTACTTTTACTTGTTTCGGTAAGCTTACTCAATTTGCTTTGTTATTAATTAGCTTATACTCTAAGTTGTCTTTATCACTTATAATAAAATTAACGAGAACGGTACCCGCGCGTTGCGGCGGTGATGGAGGTGATGGCGGGGTGGTGATGTAATGGCGGCGGCGGTGGCGGTGATGGGGTGATCTACCTGACGGGCTCCGCCCTCGGATTTAAAAATTCGTCGAAAGTATATCGAATGACCACTCTAATGAAAGAAAATGAAATTTTAAGAACACCCATATAATTTTTAAAATTTATCGATATACGGTTTTTGAAATAAAAGATTTTGAATGAATTAGAAGAATAAAATGATTTATGGAAGAGAGAGAAAAAAAATGATTGGTTAAAATTTGAAGAGAGAGAAATGTTATTATAGTTATTTTAGGTAAATATAGAATAGATAGGAGAGACATTTTGGGGAAGTAAATATTGAAACTTAAAATCAATATTGAAATTTTAAGTTTAATGTTGAAAATCTAGAGAAAATCTACTTTATAATATAGTATAGATAGTTATAAATAAGACATGTTGAAATTTGATTATATTATTATTTTAAAAAATGTTTTGTATCAAAAACTTATTAATAGGATATGTATGTCAATTTTATCTTTTGTGACCGTATAAAGTTAATTGTAGATATTACCTGCTAAAATTTATATATATTACAGACACTTAATGACGTGGTAAATTTTTTCGATATCATAGCTTAACAAACATAGATAAAAGATGTTGAAAATGGTGATGTTGTCATTTTTATAATCTTTTATTTTTTTGATTATTCTATGCACCCTATACATATCGGTAATATCTTTTATATAAATATCATAAGAAACTAACGATGTAAAACTAAATACTTATAACCAATATTTATTACGTTAGTTATATGATAAAAATCCGATTTAAACTCATAATTTAATAAAATGTACGACATAAAACAAAGAAAATAGTATAATGTAAAATTTTCAAAAAAGTGATTTTAAATAGTATAATATCAAAATTTAGGAATTATTCTCTATAGTTATATCATTAAAACAATTACTTTTTATAATTACAAAATGTAGAAATTAACTTTCCATAATTAATGACCTTATTTAAATTTACTAAATTTAAATTAAATATAAAAGTTAAAAAAGGTATATGACATCATATTGATCTAATGGCTTTAATTAAAACTTTAAAATTAAGGTTTCTCTTTTATATATATTTAAAGATATTTTAATATATCTATGGTTTGTTTTTTGCCATAATGGAAAATTATTTACAGCAAACAATTGCATGCCAAATGCTGTTTGAAATGCTTAAATATCATCACGCTTTTTCTACCGAATTCGTTCCAAATTTACACAAATGATCGATGATTACTTTGAAGCTAGTAGAAAAGAAGAATTAATATGATTAAATATTGGTTAGTCATCATAAGTCATGATGGATTATTTCATGGATCTTCTATGCTTTAGAACTTAATTATTATAATGCGTATGTCTATATTATAATTAACAGCTATCAAGTCACATGTTATGAAATAATCATGATTAGACATATCGATTTTGAACTTTAATTTAATTTATTCACCTACTAAACAAGGGAAAAGTTTGTAAAGTAAACAAAATAATTTGATTTTCTGTTAACCCAAAGGGGAAAGCATATTTAAATAATCTAATGAACAGAGAATTTGCACTAAATTTGCATCGGACTAATCCAACCTAACACTATATTACTGCTAGCACGGTACCCGCAATGCGACGGTGGTTGCAACGGTGTGGTGGTGGGGGCGACTGTTGGTGGTGGAGGCGGCGTCGAGTGGTGTAGATAATTGATGTAAAGGTAATTGATGTAAAAGGTTAATAGAGATATTTTGGATAAATGACTGATATTGTAATTTAATCATTAATAGTATTTTAGATAATTCCATCATAACTTTTAAAGAGAGTGTTGTTTTATTTATTAAATAGTATAAAAGTATAAATTAGGTGTTTAGGGGAATTAGGATTAAGAAATAAGGGTATTTTTGGTATAAAAAAGTGCTGAATTTCCTAAAATATGAGATGTCAATATGCTTTATATTGACATCCACAAACTGATGGTCAAAGTGAAATAATGGTATTTACGGCGTTCCATCCACAAACTGATGGTCAAAGTGAAATAATGGTATTTACGGCGTTCCATCCACAAACTGATGGTCAAAGTGAAATAAGGGTATTTTTGGTATAAAAAAGTGCTGAATTTCCTAAAATATGAGATGTCAATATGCTTTATATTGACATCCACAAACTGATGGTCAAAGTGAAATAATGGTATTTACGGCGTTCCATCCACAAACTGATGGTCAAAGTGAAAGACCTATTTAAACGCTAGAAGTTATGTTGAGAGCTTGTGCCATCGAGTTTGGTGGCAATTAGGATGTGCATCTCCCTTTAGTCGAGTTCTCCTACAATAATAGCTATCGTGCTAGCATTCAAAGGGCGCCGTTTAGAGCCTAATATGGGAGAGTGTGTAGGTCACCGTTAGCTTGGGCGGAGTTTGGTGAAGCCAACTCATTGGGACCGAGATTGTTATTAAAACGACCAATGTGGCCTCACAAATCAAAGAAAAGTTGAGAATGGCCCGGAAACGATAATTGTGGTATGTAAATAATAGAAGACGGCCTCTAGAAATTGAAGTCGATTGAGATTCGGGCTGAAAAGTGTACATATTTGTTTGATTGTTGATTAGTTGATGGATTGATTGTTCGACTGACTTATAGACTCATTGCTCGATTAATTATGCTTGTGATTATAGATATTGGTTGTGATTAGGATAGTTGTACATACATGGAAGACGATGATGCATTTAAAGAGTTGTAGATGTGGTGGGAAGGCTGCGGGTGACCCTATATATAAGCATCTATGGTTCTTTATGTGAGTCCCAAATATATAGATGAATAACAAACCCGACTGGCAAGTACAACTGATCTTGATGGACAAGTTCAGTTTACGATCCAGATATGGATAACAAGAAACAATTGACTAGATATAAAATGCAAGAACAAATGGCAGAAACTATATAAGGATATATATAAATATAATCAAGTATGTAGCATTGAGACACGTTGTTTTCTTTTCAATGTATTTGATTTATTGATGTATAAACAAATACAAGGATTGTTGCGGAACAAAGATAAACACCCAAGTGTAAGTATCTAAACAATCCTGAAATACAAGTGATCTAATTAACTTGGAAATACTCGTAAGTTTACTTAGAGTATATCTTACAAGTTGCAATGCTAAAGTTTCAAGCCCTTTTGCAAGTTGTGAGAAGACTTTGTATTTATAGACTAAGTCCATGATGATGTGGACAAGATCGTACAAATGTGGTTGTGAGCATTTATGGAATTAAACCATAATTCCTTACATGCTGCACTTGGAAGAGTATATAAGTCACTTGATGTGACTTATAGTACTAGGTTCCAAGCCTATACTTTGTACCTTTTGTTAATAGATAAATCTATTAACCGGATAAAGGTGTAAAGTAAAAGTCTTCCTCGTAATCAGTGTAAAGTGTTGTAAATACTTTACACTGAGATGCTTCAGTCTTGATCTGGTAGAATCACTCTTTGCTCGCTTCTGAGATGATTCTCTTCTTCATGCTTCAGTCTTTGACTTCAGAATGAATGCTTCAGATTTATCTCGATCTGAACTGAAGTGAAGCTTCAGTGAAGGAATTCTGAGACATCTCAGAATTCTGTACAGACGTCTTCACTAAACTTCAGGCTATTTCTAAACAAATTATACTTGGTCGATTTTCGACCTAACAAATTCCCCCTATTTGTTCTGAAATAGTGCATGCATCTCAGACTTCTATCTATACATGTTTGTAAGTCTGAAATGCAAGTTTTTGTTTAAGTTGTAAAAGTTTTCTAAGTACATCTTATAGATCATTGATGTCTCAGAATTTTACTTGTGGTTATTCTAACTTAAACTTATCATCTACTTATTGATTACAAGATGCAACATATATATACAAACTAAAATGAATGTTACAAATGTAAATATTTTACAAGTACATGATAATCTGAAAAGAAAACTACTTCTTGGCAGGCCTTGAACCAGAAGGTGCCTCAGTAGGTTTTCTCTTCAGTGGAGAGTGATCCTTTTTGCCAAACAGCCTTCCTTCAATCTCTACCTTGGCTTGCATCTTTTGTTGAAATCTTGCTAGCCATGCACCAGTCAAGGCAGATTTTGGTTTCCCTTTCAGAACCTGGATCATCTCCCTGTGCTCAGAAATCCCAAACTCGTGCACTGAAACCTGATGGTATTCTTCAGCTGCCCTTCCTTCTCTTTTAACAACCAAGTCAAAAAGCTTCAATCCATCAGCTTTTGCTATTTCCATATCAACTATCTTGGCTGGATGAGATCGATGCTTCATGTAATGCTCATATTGATCCCTTTCATGTTTTCTTTGAATTTCAATAGCATCATCAGACATTGGTTTGAAGGTAGAAAGATCAGCATCACGAACACTCTTTCTTGATGATCTAGGTCCAGTCACTTTGGGTTTAGAGGCTGGTCTGAGCAACTCTTTCTCAGCATTCTGAACTTCGGCCAGAATTTCCTTCCTTTTTATCGCCATTTCTTTTTCTCTATTTTTCTTTAAGTCTTCAATGGACAACTTAAAGGTCAGACTTTCCAACTTTTGTTCCAGAGGAGAGTAGTTCATCCCACACTCATATTCCAGCATATCAACTATAGCCTTTTGCACTCTTGGGTCATTTTTGATTTTCTGAAATCTTTCCAATGATAACCCAAGAGCTGCAGCATCTATGTGATCAAGGGTCCCCATCTTTAGATGTTGTTCCCTTTCTCTTTCTTTGTTCTCCCTCCACATAATGAATTGGTTAGAAACCTGCTTCTGCAATGTTTCCAACTTCTTACTATCAGCTTCAAGATTATGTAAGGGATAACCTTGCTCGTCTATATTTTCACCAACAACCATTCCAGAACCCTTATCACTTTTCTTTGGTTCTTCTTCTTGAACCTTGCCTTTTCCCTTATCCTTTCTCTGAAGTTGTTCCCCCTGAACTGAGGCACTACCAGAAGGTACCTCAGTTTGCTTCTTGGTTGCTTGAATTATCTCTTGAGTACTAGCGAGCAAACCAATAGGCACACCACTTCCCCCTTTGGGAATCTCTGAAGGCAATCGAGCATAAAGGTCAATTGTAGATTTAATTGCCTTCAGTGGTTCCCAACTCTGTTGTTCTAGGCACTCACAAATACCTTTTGCCATAGTAGCAAACTGAGCCTTTAGTCTGAATGAAGAGCTAAGGTTCAGTGCTTCTTTATCTTTTAAGTCCTTCAACATTTTTCTGTCTTCTTCAGTGAAGGAAGCAGGGGGAGGAGGAGTAACAACATTATCTTTCTTCAGAAGTGTTAGAATTGTTCGGACCAGTTCACCTGGAACTGGCCAGTCACCAGTTCACACTGACCAGTCACCAGTTGCACCTGGTGACCCAGTAAACTGGTGACCAAGATGATTTGTCGAGAAATATATTGAAGTCCAGTTGCACCGTAAAGTTAACGCAACTGAAGACTTCCTCCAGTTGAGAACTGACCAAGTTGAAGAAGCATTCCAGTTGAAGTCGAAGACAACAAATGGAAGATAGAGAATGGCAATGGCAGTGAAGCCCAGTTGGCATTCTAGTCAGTTACAAACTGGAGACCATCAGTGGAAAGCCCTTACAAAGCTTTACACTGATTACGAGGAATTGACTTGTATGCTTTATGTACCTTTACCCAGATAATAAGCCTTATCTTATTATTTAAGTATTAAAAGGTACATAAAGGTGGTTATGTAAAGTCACTTTATCATGCGACTTTACAATGCTTTTTAAGGAATTAAATGCTATTCCTTAAATGCTCCCAACCACATTTGTACGGCTAAAGTTAACATCCCAATGTTAACTTTGCCTATAAATACAAGTCATTGCACAACCAAGAATTAAGTTACTTCACAAAAACGAATAACTTCACACTTTGCAAACCTGCAATATTCTTGGTGAACTTGTGCAATATTCTCTCAATCGCTAAAAGGAACATTTCACTACTTTAAGTGTTTCGATTGTTGAAGAGAAATTCCGAGTATAGATCAATTGTATTTCATAGGTTGTTAGGATATTTACATTCGTGTATTATCTTGGTTCCGCATCAACCTTGTAATTTGTTTAATATCAATAAATAAATTACACATTGAAAACTACATATTGTCTCATCAAGATTGTTTACAAGTTATTGTATTATTGCATTGTTCTTTACTTATTGTCTTTTATATAAGTAATCAATCTAGAACTTGGTATATATCTCTGCAACTGGTCGTCTCCAGTTCAGCAAGTATATTGCAAAGTAACTCCACCATCGACATAGAGGTGTCTTCAGTAGTACCATCTAACAAGTTGGGACTTACAAGTGGTATCAGAGCAGAAGGCTAATAAACTTGCCTAGATCTGCAAAGATGAACACTACTGAAGGTGGAGATGGTTCTGGTTCAGGTGAAAACCCATCTAATCCAAATGCACAACCTTTTCAAAATGTTAACACCAACCCTCCTCCTACTACTGCCCCAAACCATGTCCATGTACATTACTCTAACACTCCTGTTCCAAAATTTGATGGAAACAGTGAGACTTTTGGTACATGGAAAGCTAGAATGCTGTTGCATTTTGGTGGTATGAGAGGTATATGTTGAAAATCCTTAAGGATGGACCATATATACCCATGTCTCTTGGGGTGAGTCCTCTTCTTGATCCTACTGGAAGAAGAGGCTCAAGGGAAAAGCCAGAAGACCATTGGTCTGATGAGGATCGCAGACTGGTGGACTTGGACACCAGACTGAAAAACATGATCCTTGGGGCTGTCCCTGAAGACCTAATTCCAACACTTGTGTTGTTTCCCAGTGCCACGTCTATGTGGGATGAATTAGTGATTCAATTTGAAGGAGGTGATGACACTATTGTCACCAGAAAAGTTGCTTTGAACAAGAAGTATGAATCCTTCTTTGCCTTGCCCAATGAAAGTCTAACTGGTACATACACCAGATTTTCTAGCCTCATCAATCAGTTGAGAGGTTTGGGTGTAGAGAAGGATAAGGATATTCTTCTTGAGAAGTTTTGTGATATTCTTCCTTCCAAATGGGAAAACATGGTTCTTGTCTTGAGACAAGGTAAAAACCTTGCACACTCACACTCTTGCATCGCTCTATGGAGCCTTCAGATTCACTGAAGATAATAATGCTGCAAGACTTGTGGCTGAGCAAGATGCCATGAACCATGCCCAGAGTCCCAAGGTTGCTAATGCAATTGAGCGACCTTGTGCTGCTTTAATGTCTGCTGAGAGTGTCCAGGTACACTCGATGAAGGAGATGTTGAACAGTTTCCTAAACTCTGGGCTGACCACTGAAAACAGTGATGGTTATGATGAAACTGACGATGATGATCTGGTCGCCATGATTGCTAAAACCTTTAATAGGTTTAAGCATAAATCTAAAAGATTTAATGGCCCCAACAATGCTTCCAGTTCCAGCTCTCTGGATAAGACCAATCTTACATGCTATAAGTGTGGCAAGAAGGGTCATTTTATGAAGGAATGCAGATCTAGTCAGTTGAATAACCAAACTGTCCCCTCTGTCCCTAATTTCAATCGGCCTGATGATAGCTACAAAGCTAAATACAAGAAGCTTAAGGCCCAGATTGCCCTCCTGTCCATGCAAAAGGAAAAGGATCAGTGCTTAATGGCACAAACTGAGGGAAAATGGGAGTACTCTGATGACTCATCTGATGATGAAGAAGAGGAAAGGGACATGTGTTTCATGGCCTTGGAAGATCAACAACAGCAGCATGTGGTGAAAGAAGATGTCATCTCTGGAAGATGGGTGGACATCATACTGAAAAAGGTATGTGATTATGATCACCAGGTTGACCTGAATTAAAACTGGACCTGGCTGAATCATTAAGTGGTGATTTGGCATTTGTGGAAACTGTTAGAGCTGATAGTGAACGATATCTTGACACTATCTTAATTGAACTGAACAATGTTAAACCACAACTGAATGATTTGCAAAGTGTCCAGTTGGCTCTCAAGGAGTCAGTTTTAAAGATTGAGGCTTTAGAACTTGATAATCAAAAACTATCTTTTGATTTTGAAAAAGCACAAAAGATTATCAAGTCATGGGTAAAAGCATCTGGCAAAAACTATGATGCATTTTCAAGAACGATCGATGCCCAGAAAAATGCATGGAAATCTGAAGATCTGGAGATGGCAGCTCTTATACCAGATCTTCATGCATTGCCTCCAGCTCTCCAGGTTGAAACACCTTATGATCAACCTGAAGCTGTTGAAACTGAAACCTCTGAGACCACCCCCATTGAGGTTAAAACTGGAGCCAAACAGGCTAAAGCTCCAGTCAAAAAGGCTACTGGTAACAAGCCTTTACCTCATAAGTCTAAGGAGCCCAAGACCCGACAGACTAAATCTCCAGTTGAACCAAGGTCCAAGGTTCAACTGCCTGAACAAAATAATATTTTGGTTAATCTGGAAAGGCAACTCCAACTTTGGTCTCGGCAGGTTCAGAGTTGTACTGCCCGGATTAACAATCTGGAAGGAGGTTCACCACCTCCAGTTTTTAAACAAAATATTAAATCACTCCCTTCTGTACCTAAACAAAAAAATGTTCCATCTGGAACAAAATCTGGTAAACTTAAGGTGAGTAAGTATCAAATACCAATCGTTTTTACTTCTGCACCTGGAGCTGGTGATAATGCTCCAGATGTAGCCTCCAGTTCAACACCTCAACAATCAACTGTGGCTTCTGAAGAGAAGTCCAGTGGACCCATCAAGAAAAGATGGGTTCACAAAATGAACTAATGGTTTTTGTGTGTGTGTAGGGCGATCGAAAGAAAAATATCTGGTATCTGGACAGCGCTGCTGGCCGGACTATGACCGGATGTAAGCCCCTACTGGAAGAGTTCACTGTCCAAGATGGACCGACAGTGACGTTTGGTAACGATCAATCTGGAAAGACTGAAGGATATGGTGTGCTCAATAATGGACAAGTCGAATTCAAAAGAGTTGCATTTGTGAATGGTTTGAAATATAACTGATCAGTGTAAGCCAACTTTGCGATGATGGCTTCAGAGTATTGTTCGATATTGCACAAGGCACCATATTTAACAAGGATTGGAAAGTGGTGATGATTGCACCAAGAAAAGTGAATGTGTACATCATGGATATGGAACCAGCTCCAAAAGAGCAATGTTTCTATAACAAAGCTGATGAGGACACCAACTGGCTATGGCGTAAAAGGTTATCCCATCTTAATTTCAAAAACATTAACAAGTTGTCTCGCAAGCAACTGGTTGATGGGATACCTCAGATCTCCTTCAATAAGGAAAAGCCATGTCCAGGGTGTGAGATGGGTAAGCAGAAGAGAGCCAGCTTTAAAACTAGGCAAAATTTTAGCATCACTGAACCTCTTCACATGCTTCATATGGATCTTTTTGGTCCAGTGAATGTTCAAACTAGAGCTGGAAAGAAATACACTCTAGTTGTGGTTGATGAATTCACCAGATATTGCTGGGTGGTATTCATCAGATCCAAAAGTGATGCACCTGCTGAAATCATCTCTCTTATCAAAAGAATTGAGCTCAAGTACACTCGAAAAGTTTGTCAGTTGTGAAGTGATAATGGTACTGAATTCCAAAATAAGGTACTTGAAACATTTTGCACTGACACTGGCATCTCTCAAAACTTCTCATCAGTTCACTCTCCAGAGCAAAATGGAGTTGTGGAAAGAAAGAATCGTACACTGATAGAAGCGGCCAGAAGCATGCTATCTGAATCTGGTCTTCCCACCAGTTTTTGGGCTGAGGCAGTTGCAACTGCTTGTCACACCCAAAACCGGTCAGACTACATCAAGAGACATAAGAAGACTGCCTACGAAGTACTCAGGAATCGTAAACCAAATATTGGATATTTCCATGTATTTGGTTGTCCAGTTTATATACTGAACGATTCAGTCAGCTTGGAAAGTTTGATGCAAAAGCTGATGAAGGGGTATTTTTAGGCTATTCAGATATTCGAAAGGCCTTTAGAGTTTATAATTATAGACTCCAAAAGGTGCATGAGACAATTCATGTCACATTCGATGAATCAACTGAAGCAATCAACAAGAGACCAAGCCTTGATATTTCTCCAGTCATTCCAATCAACTTTGGTGAAACTGACCAAGTTCATCGGTCAGTTGTTTCACCAGAAGATGCTTCCAGTTACTACAAACTGGAACCAGTCAGGAAGAAGAAAAGCACCAGTGACACATCATTTTATCCCTCCATCAATTTTAACTTACCACAAGAATTGGTGATTGGATCAGATGTACGTGCCACTCCAATATCAGCACCAGTTCAAGCACCTACTTCTCCAGTTACTCATGAAATACCTTCAACTGAGGAATTTCATGATGCCAATCGAGACCTCATTGACTCTGATGAGGATGTAGAAGTTGTTGGACTGATCCTTCTCCAGATGCTGCTGCAACTGAAGAAGATCTCCAGGTGACTTGCACTGATATTGTAGTTCACCAGCCTAGTCAATACACTAGATGGACTAAAGCCCACCCAATTGAACAAATTGTGGGTAATCCAACTAGTGGGGTTCAGACTAGAAGAGACCACCAGTGAGCAATGCTTAAACGTCACCTTCTTATCCTTAATTGAACCAAAGAAGATTGACGAGGCTATGGCAGACCCAAGCTGGGTGGAAGCTATGCAAGAAGAGCTCCTCCAGTTTGAAAGGAACAATGTTTGGGAGCTTGTTCCTTGTCCACCAGGGTTAAAGAAAGAACCTATTGGTACCAGATGGGTCTACCGAAACAAAATGGATGAAGATGGCCATGTTGTAAAAAACAAGGCCAGACTAGTTGCCCAGGGTTATTGTCAAGCAGAGGGCGTTGACTTTGATGAAACTTTTGCTCCAGTTGCAAGACTTGAAGCCATAAGAATATTCTTGGCTTATGCAGCCCATATGCAGTTCAAGGTCTTCCAGATGGATGTCAAAAGTGCGTTCCTTAATGGAACATTGGAAGAAGAAGTTTATGTTAAGCAGACTCCAGGTTTCATCGATGAGAAGCATCCTC
The DNA here is from genome assembly GCA_034093135.1 of Erigeron breviscapus. Taxonomy (NCBI): domain Eukaryota; kingdom Viridiplantae; phylum Streptophyta; class Magnoliopsida; order Asterales; family Asteraceae; genus Erigeron; species Erigeron breviscapus. The sequence continues at coordinate 95,076,773 of CM067175.1, forward strand.
ATTGGGTTTATAGACTGAACAAAGCATTATATGGTCTAAGACAAGCCCCAAGAGCCTGGTATGATACTTTGACTAAACATCTTCTTAAAAATGGCTTTCAAAGAGGTGCAATAGATAATACCTTGTTTATCTTGAAAGAAAGAGGTAATATCTTATTGTACAAATTTATGTTGATGACATTATTTTTGGTTCAACTGATGATGCAATGTGTAAAAAGTTTTCTAAAATCATGTCATCTGAGTATGAGATGAGTTTAATGGGTGAATTAACATTTTTCTTAGGTCTTCAGATTAAGCAAACTGAAAATGGAATTTTCATAAACCAAGGAAAATATGTCAGAGATTTGTTAAGAAATACAAATATGATTCAATCCCATCGAAAAACACACCTATTGCAGCACCATTGAATTTGGACTCTGACCCAACTGGACAAACCAGTTAACATAACTGACTATAGAGGTATGGTTGGTTCACTGATGTACTTAACTGCCAGTCGACCAGATATAATGTTTGCAACATGTTTATGTGCCAGGTTTCAGGCTAACCCTAAAGAATCACATTTGCACGCTGTAAAGCGTATTTTTAGATACCTGAAAGGGTGTCCTAATCTTGGTCTTTGGTACCCCAAAGGCTCAGGATTAGATCTAATGGGTTATTCAGATTCTGATCATGCAGGTTGTAAGATTGATAGAAAATCCACAACTGGTGGTTGTCATTTCCTTGGAGGAAAACTGGTAAGTTGGACCAGCAAGAAGCAGACTTCAGTCTCTATGTCCACTGCTGAGGCAGAGTACATTTCTGCGGCCAGTTGTTGTGCCCAGATTCTCTGGATCAAGAACCAGTTACTAGATTATGGTCAGAAGTATACCAAGACCCCAATCTTTTGTGACAACACCAGTGCAATTGCTATTTCTCACAACCCAGTGATGCACTCTAAAACAAAGCATATTGATATCAGGTATCATTTCATTCAAGATCATGTTATGAAAGGTGATATTGAAATTCATTTCATCCCCACTGACAAACAGTTAGCTGATGTTTTTACTAAACCTCTCGATGAGAAAACCTTTAAACATCTCATCAGCGAACTGGGAATGTTAAACCCTTAACTGGAGCTTTCTTTGTTATTGAACGCGTCAGTGACACTGATGAAGTTCTCCAGTTGAGGAGGTCCAGATAATCTTTGCTCGCCAGGCTATCGAACGCCTTTGTGATACTATCTTGGCACTAATTGATTACTGGATATTCATTTTAGGGGGAAAGACTCAAAATAATTTTCTGACTAAAATTCGTTTTTGTTTGAAAATGCAACTGGAGAACTCTTCAGTTGGAAACTGGTACTGGACTGATCCTCCAGTTACCAGGTTCAGTCTTTGTCTAAATTTTTATAACGTTACAAATACTTGGTCAATATGTGTGACACGTGATGATACTCGAGCGTTTTAAACCACTTGATATCGTGATCTGACGTGTTTGAAACCATTTTAAGTACTTGACAACTGTTTGTATTGGGAAAACAAAAAAGTGAGTGGGGTCATGGGTAAAGTAAGCCGTCGTAGCATTTAATGCTGACATGGTAACATTTAATGCTTACATGGAAAATTATATTTTTATTTCAAAATTCAAATTCATTTTGTCAAAATATCTTCAAAATTGATTTGGTTTAATAAAATATAATTTTGGTTTTACATTGGGATCTTGAATCCCCTTATAAATACCCTTATTTACTCCGAAACTCATTTACTTTTCTTTCTCTTACATTCCTTCATTTACTTCCAATCATCAACATTGCTTCATTCTATGGCTCCTAGATCATCCCGTTCAAGAGATGTAAATCTCTTGACTGTTCCATATAATCCCTCACCAGATGTCACACAGGCACCTGGTGCTCCGAGTTGTGCTGCCATAAAACTAAATCCAAACAATCCTATGGCCAGCCTTCGAGGATCTCAAGGGTCCGATACCCTTATTGGTAGAATTCAAAAGTTTTTAAAGAATTCTCCAATAGGACCCTCATTCTCTCTAAACCCACGTAAGTTGTTTCACGACTACTTATGTGAGTTTTGGTACACTGCCGTTCTTTCTTCTGATTGTTCCTCCATCAGTTTCACATTAAAGGATGGAACAATCCAGTGTATCTTGACCTCTGACATGTTAAGGGATGCCTTACGCCTTAACTACTGGAGAGAGAATGAATCTCCAGTCGTCTTGCCCCCTAATATAAATTTTCGCCAAGTGCTCCTGGAAATGGGACACAGGGAGTGTTTGGAGAATGGGGTGCTCAAGACAAAAGGTGCGATGACCATGAAGGGTCTTACCCCTTCATGGAGGTATTTTTTCATCCACCTGGTGGAAAGCATGGGTGGGAGTTCTGGTGGACTTGACCAGATCAACTCCTCACAAGCAGAGATGGCTTATTGCTTGTGGAACGGTTTGAGAGTGGACCTTGCAGATATTCTGTATAGAAGCCTGGTGCAAAAGCTGAAGGGCACAAGGGGTGTTTGTATTCCCTTTTCAAGGTTCCTCTCACTCTGTTTTAAGCAAATTCTGGGCAGGAAGCATATAATGGTACAGATTCTCCGTACACTGCTCCAGATATGCTTAGGAATCTAGACTCACTGGTATCTGAAGCTGGTGAGGTCGAAATTCCAGAGCGAATGCAACTGGCATTTGCTAAAACTGATGCACCTTTGGAAAGTGAATCAGAAGACAATTGGGCGGGCCTCAAAATAATGAGGGACCCTCCAGTTCGTCTCAAGTTGTGGTTGAGGATAGAGCAACCATAACTGAAGCAACTCCAATCACGTCTATCCCTGGTGAAGATACTTCGGTATTTGATCCTCCAACAGATGCACCCATCCAGGAAACTGGGGAAGGTCATCTGGAGACTGTCCAGGTAACTGAACAGCCCTCTGTCACATTCATGGATCTGGACATGAATCTTAATGACGAGGAAATCCTTATAGAATCTTTGGATTTTGAAGGTACTGAAACAGACTTGGAGATTCTTGATGCTTCTGTACAAGCTCAAGACCCTTCATCTCCAGTCTGCCCTCCAGACGCATCAATTTCACTTTCACCACCTGAGCAAAATGTGCCTATAGATATTCTTTACCAATATATACCGCTCCTTTACCAACTGGGCAATTCTCACTTGCTCGAGAAATGCCCCCACCACCGTCGCCGTTGTTCACACCTGAGCTTTCTCAGCATGAACAACACATTGTTTTTCCAGTCCCTTCTTCTTCTACCACTCCTTATATATATTCAACTGCTGGCCTGACAACTGGGGAGACTTCCATTAGTTTGCCTCCTCCAGTTGCTCCAGTAGTAATTGCAAGTGGTCCAGTGACACCTTCTCCTTTGTCACTGGACAGTCAAGTTGTCTCTCTACAAGCCGATCTCCAAAACCTTCTTACCAGGGTGGAGGAGATTCAGAAGACACTTGATAAAAACACCAAGTCTTTCTCCAGATACCACAAGGACTCTTTGACAAACATCAAGGTGGTTGATCTGGGGATAAACAAGTTCTCATCAAATGAAGACTTGGTGTTCAACAAATTGAATGAGTTGGTCACTGGCTGAACAATCTGGCTGGTACTCTAAAGGAAGCCTTTGACCTAACTCACTCCAAGGTCACCAGTTCCATCTCAAATCTACTTGGCAACACTGTTCGAACTTCTGAAGTAGATCTGAAGGAAATTGAGAGGCAGGTCAAGGAATTAGTTGAACGACCGGCCTAGATGTGACTGGCCTTGGAGAGCAGTTGGTATCTTCAGTTGGTCAGAAGATAGAGGATACGTTGGGTGCTAGGGAAGCACATTTGATAGAAAGGGTGATATCTGAGATCACCAAGCTGGCCACTCCCCAGGTTGATCTGGCCCCACTTACCAGTGAGATCAACCAGTTGAGGGGCAGCATTGAAGGTTTGAGCACCCAAGTATCTCTACATACTGAATCATTAAACAAACTGACCAATGAAGTGGAGAATTTGAAGAAGAGGGATGATGATATGAAGGAAAAGGTGGTTGCTGGTATTGATGAAGAATCAAAAACTTTGAATGCATTGAAAACTGGTCAAGACAAAGTTGTTGCAAATGTCTTGGCCCAGTCTAAAGAAACCAACCACCTTTGGAGGTCCTTCAGGATGATGTGTGGGATCTTCAAAGAGTGCAAGGATGTGCAGTCGTGGCAGCCTCTTGACCGGTGCCATCACACCCCTCTGAATGGGAAGCAATTAGGGCAGGTCTAGATGCTGCCAAGGGGGAAAGAAGTACAGTCCTTGCACCACCAGTTGTACCTAGAAGGGAATTGAGCTTAGCTACCAGTACTGAATCTGGTGAGCAAACTGGTGGAGATGCTAGTGTAAGGGGGAATGTGTTAGACAAGGGAAAGGGTAAAGTATCTGATGAAGCCCAGCCGGCCACTGAAATGCAAATGCTTGAAACTGGTAATACTGATGTACTGCCTCTAGTTTCAGATAGTGATAGTAGAAGACTGGCCAGACTTGGTGATGACATTAAAGAAAGAAAGAAAATAAAACAAAGGAACCAAGCTGAAGCCAGGGCACATCTCACACAATTGAAATTACTAGATATGAGTGATGCCAATCTTCTGGGTATCACTAAGGAGGAGTATCTCAGGATTAAGAATGATCCTAAGATAGTTGACCAGTTAAATGAAATGCTAGATGTTGAACTGGAAAGACACTATCATGAGGATGAGGCTGAATTTGATGCCAGAAGTTTGAACATTTCATTGGAGAGGGCTAAGGAGTTAAGGGCCAGTGGGATTCTAAAGAGAATTGCTAATGTGAAGAAGGTTGTGAAGGAAGTGATGAATCCACCAAGAAGAAGGATTCCACAACCAAGAAGACCACTGACCAAAGAGGCAAGAGATGCTGACCTTAGAACATTCGTTGAACCAACTGGCGAGGTCTCAAATGAAGACATTAAGTCTGCTGTACTGGCTGCTGGTGCTGGGAGTATTAAAATCACAAATGAAACTGAAGCAAGAAACTACTACTCCCAGATCATGTCAACCAGAAGACATGGTGGTACTATTACTAATGTCAATGTTACAATTAGGCCAGGCACCAAGGTTTTTCAAGTAGAAGTTAAGTATGCTGGTGGGCCACTAGTGAGAACTGATGATCCTGGTGTGTTGCAATTTGGGTTCAGCGAATGGGTCGAGATGGTGAATGTGCTTGATGCGAAGGCACAAAAGAATAGGTTTGAGAAGGCATGGGTAAATTTCTTAAAGGGCAAGATTCAACATAAAGAGAATCTGGAGCAAAGGCTGAATATTGACCCTGAAGACACTCAACCTATTTCTCTAGTGACCAAAAGAAGAAGAACTGGCGAAGGGCCATCTGTTTAAGTTCTTTCTTCAGTTATCTACTTGTAATTTGTATTTACATACTGTAACTTGTATAAATTTCATTCCCTTGTATAAATGAAGTTACCAGTTTGTAACCACAAGGTAGATAATAGATTAAAATCTAACAAACCTAAAAGAAAAACCTAAGGCATTTATTGATCTATAAAAATGCCTTAGATAACTTAAACAGATTTAAATCGAACAAGTCTCTATAGTTCACACTTGTACAGATACAAGAACTAGAAAAGACTTAGACTATATTTCTAGACAAATAGGGGGAATTTGTTAGGACCAGTTCACCTGGAACTGGCCAGTCACCAGTTCACACTGACCAGTCACCAGTTGCACCTGGTGACCCAGTAAACTGGTGACCAAGATGATTTGTCGAAGAAATATATTGAAGTCCAGTTGCACCGTACAGTTAACGCAACTGAAGACTTCCTCCAGTTGAGAACTGACCAAGTTGAAGAAGCATTCCAGTTGAAGTCGAAGACAACAAATGGAAGATAGAGAATGGCAATGGCAACGAAGCCCAGTTGGCATTCTAGTCAGTTACAAACTGGAGACCATCAGTGGAAAGCCCTTACAAAGCTTTACACTGATTACGAGGAATTGACTTGTATGCTTTATGTACCTTTACCCGGATAATAAGCCTTATCTTATTATTTAAGTATTAAAAGGTACATAAAGGTGGTTATGTAAAGTCACTTTATCATGCGACTTTACAATGCTTTTTAAGGAATTAAATGCTATTCCTTAAATGCTCCCAACCACATTTGTACGGCTAAAGTTAACATCCCAATGTTAACTTTGCCTATAAATAAAAGTCATTGCACAACCAAGAATTAAGTTACTTCACAAAAACGAATAACTTCACACTTTGCAAACCTGCAATATTCTTGGTGAACTTGTGCAATATTCTCTCAATCGCTAAAAGGAACATTTCACTACTTTAAGTGTTCGATTGTTGAAGAGAAATTCCGAGTATAGATCAATTATATTTCATAGGTTGTTAGGATATTTACATTCGTGTATTATCTTGGTTCCGCATCAACCTTGTAATTTGTTTAATATCAATAAATAAATTACACATTGAAAACTACATATTGTTTCATCAAGATTGTTTACAAGTTATTGTATTATTGCATTGTTCTTTACTTATTGTCTTTTATATAAGTAATCAATCTAGAACTTGGTATATATCTCTGCAACTGGTCGTCTCCAGTTCAGCAAGTATATTGCAAAGTAACTCCACTATCGACATAGAGGTGTCTTCAGTAGTACCATCTAACAAGTTGGGACTTACAAGAATTTCTTCTAACTGTTTTGACTGATTCTGAACTGAACCTTCAAGCTTGGAAACTGTATCTTTTACTTCATTTACAGCCTTTTCCACCTTGTCATTTGTGTCTTTGGTCAGTTCAGCAATCATCATTCTAACTTTTGCACCAACTTTCTGACTGACAGAATCTGAAATCTGAGCAGCTAGATTCTGAGATAGCTCAGACTTCAGATCTTCCACAATACCAGCACTGATAGAAGTCCCAAGTTCTTTCTCATTAACACTTGGCTTCTGAACCAACTCACGAACTTCATTTCCAACTATCATAAACTCTTGCTTCAACAACTCAACACTAGATGTCAAGTTCGCAACCACCGAAGCTTGCACATCTCTCTTGTCAACCTGAAGGCTTCTCTGATTGCAGAGCTCACCTTGTTGCAAGTCATCACCAGCTCATTCAGCTTCCCAACCACTAGTCCTTCATTACCAGCAACTTTGGTCAACTCAGTTCCAAGGAACATCTGAGCACCTTTCATATCAGCCAAGGAGCTAGTGTTGGCAGTTAGGGATTTGGTTAAGTCCTCCACCCTAAAAATAAGGCCTTGGACTTCGGTTTGTGTTTTCTCTAACTGTGCTTCTATATTCAAAGGAGGTGGGGTTTGAGTAGAAGCAGGAGCCACAAATGGTAAACTTCCAAGCCCTTTAAGTACCTTGTTCATTTGAATGTCCGTTGGACTCTCAGATTCTGTCTCAGAATCCAAGTCCTTCTCTGAAGGGGCATCATAGTTGATTGGTGGTGGAATGTTGTGAATTTGAGGGTGTAGAAATTGAAGTGATGGAGTGAAAGATGGATCGGTTACATATGCGGGAGTGGTACCTGGTGGAAAGATTGGATTTTGGTGAGATGGTGGTGGTGGAACATAAGGCTCATTTTCTGGTTGGATTTCTGGGGGAGGAGGAGGGGCGTTTGCGAGGATGGGGGCTGGCTCAGAATCAGATAGATTCGCCTCTAATAGTTCCTCGTCAAACTCAAAGTCAGCAAGAGAATCAAGATTCTCCTGAGGTAGCTCATCGTCATCCCAGAAAGCATTCACTTTTACGATCTGGTCGGATATGCCCTGGTTTGGGTCACTAGTACCCTCACCAGATTCTGGTTCAACATCTGCAGAAGCAGGTGCATCGTCACCAGATTCAACAATTTGTACAATCGTAGGTACACTAACGGGTCCCACATTCTTTTGTGGCCCACTTAGTGACCTTTCTGGACCAGCTAGTGTGGCTGAAACAGTTTTAGTAAATACCTGAAGCATAGCAGAGGAGAGTTCAGGCTCATCTTCAGTAATGGTTGCCTTTGAGAAATCTCTGCCATATTCAGGTACAGAAGCTTCAGGTCCAGCTTGGTTATAAGCTTCTCCAAGGATGTCCATAAAACACAAGCTTCAAAACCTTGGGAAAGCAACATGCAGACTTCTCTTTCCTTTTAACTTTGTAATCAACTGAGCAAAGAGAATCTCAGCGAAATCTGCTTGCATCCCATTCCAAATGTAATACCCCATCTCAACTTGGGGTAATGAAAGTTGGTCCAACCCTCCATGGTTGCCACCAAGACTCTCCACAATCTGGGTCCAGAAGAACCTCCAGCAATTGCCAAAACCAGACATGAAAATGTGTCCAGAGGTCTTCAAATTTCCATCAGCATCCTCCATATCACCATGACCAGTGGCGACTAGAACCTCCCTGAAATTGACTTCTTTGAGTCTTCTAGCAAACACCTGGGGAGGTTCGAGGTAGTTCAGATGAAGGGAATTTCTGAACCCCTCAAGAGTGATGACACACTTCTTGGTGCCCTCATTTAGAGTGAAGGAGATGGATTGTTCATCCTTATGCACCACAGCAGTGTACCAGAATTCAAGCAAGTATCGATGATACAATGCTTGAGGATTTGCAGTCAACGCATAATGGAAAGGGGACTGCTCCCAAAAATTGTTGATTTTTCCCATTAAGGTTTCGGACTTCACATTTAATTGAGCCAAAAAGTTGCTTATATTGAATCGGATTTGAGAAGGTGTGAAGTTCTTTGGCCATGTGGCAGATGTTTTCACATCACTCCATGGTGTATATTCAAAATTTATGAGTGATTTGTGTGAAGAAGAAGATGATGATTTAGACATTTTAATATTTGAAAAATGAAAGTGAAAGGAATATGAAGAGTGAAGGAATTTTTTGAGAGTAAATATGAGAGAGATTGATGATTGGGAAGTAAATGAAAAACGAAGTAAATGAAAGAATGAGAAGGAATGTGAATTTAAGTTGGACTACAACGTGATTTTCCAACTAAAAACAATTAAAAAATAATTTTTGAATTTCAAAGCCCAAGACTCATAAAATATTTTATATTCGAAAATGGTTTTGATTGGGTTTGAGATCCTAAAATGATTTCTGGGGTCAAATCAGCATTAAATGCAAAGCCGTTTGAGTGACCCCACCTTGCAACATTTTTTCAGAAAAAGTACTCATTTCTTTTTCTTTTACGGCGCAACTTGTGTGACACATAAACATGACCAACGTAAGTTAAAAACATAGTATGCAGTAGGTCACGTGTACACACAATTGACCAAGTATCAAAAGGAAAATATCTTGAAAGGTTGTTGTATTTCAGTGATGACTAAACAATTTCTGAGAATGGTCAGTTCCAAAAAGATCTGAACCATCTTAGTCAATAAAATTCAACTGAAATATTTTTGATTTTCTGAAGTGCTTCAGTTAAATACATTTTTCTGAGCAAAAAGTTCCCTCTCAAAAATGAAGGTTTATTTTAACGTTTGAAAAATATTTAACATTCCCCCTAAAGTGATGATCCATGAATTAATAAATGCCAAGATAGTATCACAAAGGTGTTCGATAGCTAGGCGAGCAAAAATTACATGGATCGCTCAGACTGGTGAACCAGATCAGTGTCACTGAGGCGTTCATAACAAGATTACCAGTCTAAGGATTTAGCATACCCAACTCACTGACTAGATGTTTAAAGGTTTTGACATCTAAAGGTTTTGTAAAAACATCAGCGAGTTGCTTATCAGTGGGAATAAAGTGCAATTCAATATCTCCTTTCAGAATATGATCACGAATGAAATGATACCTGAGGTCGATGTGCTTGGTTTTCGAGGGCATCACAGGATTGTGAGATATGGCAATGGCACTAGTGTTATCACAAAAGATTGGAGTCTTTGTGTAAGTAACACCATAATCAGTCAGCTGGTTTTTCATCCAAGAGAATCTGAGCACAACAACTTGCTGCAGAAATGTACTCAGCTTCTGCAGTTGATAGTGATACTGCAGTCTGCTTCTTACTAGTCCAGCTTACTAATTTGCCACCAAGGAAATGACACCACCAGTGGTACTTTTCCTGTCTATCTTGCAACCTGCATGATCAGAATCTGAATAACCCATTAGATCTAGACTAGAGCCTTTGGGATACCAAAGACCCAGTCTGGGGATACCTTTAAGGTATCTGAAGATCCTTTTAACAAGCATTTGCATGTGCTTCTCTGGGATCAGACTGAAATCTAGCACAAAGGCATGTTGCAAACATTATGTCTGGTCTACTTGCAGTTAATACATCAGTGAACCAACCATACCACGATATTTTGTATGGTCCACTGGTTTTCCATGTGGATCAAAATCCAAAGTTAATGGAGCAGAAATAGGAGTATCTTTTGATGAGACTGAATCAAATTGATATTTCTTTAGTAAATCTCTGACATATTTTTCTTGATTTATGAAAATACCATCTTCAGTTTGTTTTACTTGAAGTCCCAAAAAATATGTCAGTTCACCCATCATACTCATTTCATACTCAGAAGACATGATTTTAGAAAAATTTTCACACATCTTCTCATTTGTAGAACCAAACACAATATCATCAACATAAATTTGTACTAAAAGGATATCACTTTTATCATGCAATATGAACAAAGTGCTATCAATTGCACCACGTTTAAAACCATTTTTAAGAAGATGTTTAGTAAGAGTATCATACCAGGCTCTGGGTGATTGTCTCAGACCATATAAGGCTTTGTTCAGTCTGTACACCCAATGTGGTTTTTCTTCATTGATGAACCCTGGTGGTTGATACACATAAACGACTTCTTCTGGTTCTCCATTCAGGAATGCACTTTTGACATCCATTTGATAGACTTTAAATTGATGATGAGCTGCAAAAGCTAAGAAAATTCTAATAGCTTCAAGTCTAGCAACTGGTGCAAAAGTTTCATCAAAATCTATTCCCTCTTCTTGTGCATATCCCTTTGCAACAAGTCTTGCTTTGTTTCTGATGTTATGACCATCTTCATCCATCTTGTTTCTGAAGACCCATCTTGTCCCAATTGGTTCCTTCTTCAGGTTACTGGGACAAGGAACGAGTTCCCATACATCGTTTCTTTTAAACTGGTTGAGCTCATCTTGCATGGCTTCAACCCAGCTTGGGTCTTTCATAGCCTCGTCAATCTTCTTGGGTTCAATAAGAGATAAGAAACTGACGTTTAAGAATTGATCGCTTGTGGCTCTTCTGGTCTGAACCCCACTAGTGGAATTCCCAATGATTTGCTCGATAGGATGTGCTTTAGTCCACTTAGTGTATTGACCAGGATGAGTAATGATATCAGTGCAAGAACTTCTCTGAGTGACTTCAGGAGGAGCTTCAGAAAATACATCTGCAGCTCCTTCTTCTTCCTGTAGATCATGACTTGCATCATGAAATTCTTCAGATTGAGGTTGCTCAGTGGAGCCTGATATCAGAGGAGAAGCAGCATGTACATCTGATCCAATAGTCAGTTCAGAAGGCAGTTTGAAACTGACTAGAGGATAAAATGGAATGTTGCTAGGCTTTTTCATTGTTGGTTCTGAACGGAGATGTTCAGAAGCAGGTTCAGGTGACTGATCAGTTTCAGCAATAGGATCAGAATCACCAAAACTCATTGGACTTTCTGAGGGTGGTACAGGGATGGAATTTTTAAAGATTGCAGAATTGGATTCATCAAAGGTAACATGAATTGACTCATCAACCTTTCAAGTCTCTTGTTAAAGACTCTAAAGGCTTTGCGATTTGATGAATATCCTAGGAAGTATCCTTCATCAGCTTTTGCGTCAAATTTTCCAAGCTGACTAGAATCATTCAGAATGTATACTGGACACCCAAATACATGGAAGTATCCAATATTAGGCTTTCTATTTTTGAGTACTTCATAGGAGGTCTTCTTGTGTATTTTGACGTAGATAGATCTGTTCTGAGTGTAGCATGCAGTTGCAACAGCTTCAGCCCAGAAATTCTTGGGAAGACCAGATTCATTCAACATACTTCTAGCAGCTTCAATCAGCGTACGATTCTTTCTTTCTACAACACCATTCTGCTCTGGTGTGTGGGCTGAGGAGAAGTTCTGAGATATGCCAGTTTCAGTGCAGAAGGACTCCAGAGTGGCATTTCTGAATTCAGTGCCATTGTCACTTCTGAGCTGACAAACTTTTCGCTTGTATTTGAGCTCAATTTGTTTGATGAGAGCAATGATTTCAGCAGCAGCTTCACTTTTGGACCTGAGGAAAATCACCCAGCAGTATCTTGAATATTCATCAACTATAACAAGGGTGTATTTATTTCCTGCTCTGGTCTGAACATTCACTGGTCCAAAAAGGTCCATGTGAAGCATATGAAGAGGTTCAGTAATACTAAAGCTTTGCTTTGTCTTGAATGAAGCTCTTTTCTGCTTACCCATTTCACAACCTGGACATGGTTTGTCTTTGTTGAAAGACATAAAGGACTTCTTCTAGTTCTCCATTCAGGAATGCACTTTTGACATCCATTTGATAGACTTTAAATTGATGATGAGCTGCAAAAGCTAAGAAAATTCTAATAGCTTCAAGTCTAGCAACTGGTGCAAAAGTTTCATCAAAATCGATTCCCTCTTCTTGTGCATATCCCTTTGCAACAAGTCTTGCTTTGTTTCTGATGATATGACCATCTTCATCCATCTTGTTTCTGAAGACCCATCTTGTCCCAATTGGTTCCTTCTTCAGGTTACTGGACAAGGAACGAGTTCCCATACATCGTTTCTTTTAAACTGGTTGAGCTCATCTTGCATGGCTTCAACCCAGCTTGGGTCTTTCATAGCCTCGTCAATCTTCTTGGGTTCAATAAGAGATAAGAAACTGACGTTTAAGCATTGATCGCTTGTGGCTCTTCTGGTCTGAACCCCACTAGTGGAATTCCCAATGATTTGCTCGATAGGATGTGCTTTAGTCCACTTAGTGTATTGACCAGGATGAGTAATGATATCAGTGCAAGAACTTCTCTGAGTGACTTCAGGAGGAGCTTCAGAAAATACATCTGCAGCTCCTTCTTCTTCCTGTAGATCATGACTTGCATCATGAAATTCTTCAGATTGAGGTTGCTCAGTGGAGCCTGATATCAGAGGAGAAGCAGCATGTACATCTGATCCAATAGTCAGTTCAGAAGGCAGTTTGAAACTGACTAGAGGATAAAATGGAATGTTGCTAGGCTTTTTCATTGTTGGTTCTGAACGGAGATGTTCAGAAGCAGGTTCAGGTGACTGATCAGTTTCAGCAATAGGATCAGAATCACCAAAACTCATTGGACTTTCTGAGGGTGGTACAGGGATGGAATTTTTAAAGATTGCAGAATTGGATTCATCAAAGGTAACATGAATTGACTTATCAACCTTTTCAAGTCTCTTGTTAAAGACTCTAAAGGCTTTGCGATTTGATGAATATCCTAGGAAGTATCCTTCATCAGCTTTTGCGTCAAATTTTCCAAGCTGACTAGAATCATTCAGAATGTATACTGGACACCCAAATACATGGAAGTATCCAATATTAGGCTTTCTATTTCTGAGTACTTCATAGGAGGTCTTCTTGTGTCTTTTTGACGTAGATAGATCTGTTCTGAGTGTAGCATGCAGTTGCAACAGCTTCAGCCCAGAAATTCTTGGGAAGACCAGATTCATTCAACATACTTCTAGCAGCTTCAATCAGCGTACGATTCTTTCTTTCTACAACACCATTCTGCTCTGGTGTGTGGGCTGAGGAGAAGTTCTGATATATGCCAGTTTCAGTGCAGAAGGACTCCAGAGTGGCATTTCTGAATTCAGTGCCATTGTCACTTCTGAGCTGACAAACGTTTCGCTTGTATTTGAGCTCAATTTGTTTGATGAGAGCAATGATTTCAGCAGCAGCTTCACTTTTGGACCTGAGGAAAATCACCCAGCAGTATCTTGAATATTCATCAACTATAACAAGGGTGTATTTCTTTCCTGCTCTGGTCTGAACATTCACTGGTCCAAAAAGGTCCATGTGAAGCATATGAAGAGGTTCAGTAATACTAAAGCTTTGCTTTGTCTTGAATGAAGCTCTTTTCTTGCTTACCCATTTCACAACCTGGACATGGCTTGTCTTTGTTGAAAGACATAGAGGGTATCCCATCAACAAGTTGTTTTCTTGACAACTTATTAATGTTTTTAAAGTTCAGATGGGATAGTCTCTTGTGCCACAACCAATTTGTGTCTTCATCTGCCTTTGAGTAGAAACATTGTTCAGAGGTAGAAGGATTCATATCAATGACATAAATGTTTCCTTTCTTGGTGCAATCAGTACCACCTTTCCATCTCTGTTGAATATGGTGCCTTGTGAAATATCAAATAAAACCTTGAAGCCATCATCACATAGTTGACTGACACTGATCAGGTTATATTTCAAACCGTTCACATATGCAACACGTGTGAATTTGACTTGACCATTATTCACCACACCATATCCCTCAGTTTTTCCATTACCATCATTTCCAAAAACTATTGAGGGCCCTTCTTGCACCCTATATTCCTCTAGCAGGGTCTGATAACCAGTCATGGTTCGGCCAGCAGCACTGTCCAGAAACCAAATGTTCTTCTTTCGGTCTCCCTGCACACAATCAAAGATTAGTTCTTTTTGGGAATCTTTGGATGGGTTCACTAGACTCTCCCTTAGCAGTCTCAGATTTCTTTGGTTTATGAGGAACAGAAGGGTCAAATGGGATTTCAGTCATTATCTCAGATGACACAAAAGTAGTTGGTTTGATGGATTTTCAACCTTTTTCTTCTCAGATTTCTGCTTGATTTGCTTAGAAAAAGGTTTTGCATTTTGTTTAGGTTGAAGAGATGTGGTTTCAACATTTTTTAAACGTGCATTACAACTCTGCACTTGTCTAGCCAATAGTTGAAATTGACTTTCTAACCTTAACAAAATAGATTCTTCATTAGACACCTGAGCCTTACCAGAATCTGAGGTAGAAGGCTCAGTGGGGGAGATATTTTTCTTCTTCTTTTGGTCCTTGGGAACCTTAGATGAAGTCTGAGGGGATGGCTTTTTGGATTTAGCCTTCTTTTCTGAAACAGTTGTCTGAGCTGTTTCAGATTTACCCTCAGATTGTTCCTGGGCCCTATCAGTCACAGTTTTCTGTTTGCCAACTTTAGGAAAAATAATTTCAGGTTTCATTTCCTTTGGAAGTGCATCTAAATCAGTGATTATAGATGCCATATGAAGATCACCAGATTCATATGCTGTTTTTTGATTTGCAAAAGTATTTTTTATTGCAGCATCTGGTTTTGGTGCACTCATCTAAGATTTAATTATTTTCTGTTCTTTTTCAAGGATGGTTTTTAACTCTTCTTTTTCCAACTCTAAAGTGGCCACCATGGACTGATAACTTTTTAGGGCCAAATGAACATCTTTCAGTTCTTTTAGTCTGGCCTGACTGGCGTTCAGTTCAGAAGTATTGTTTTCAAACATTTTTAAGCTTTCTGAACGCACTGTCTCAACAAATGAGATGTCAGCCTCTAATAGAACCAAAAGGTCCAGTTTGTGTTCCTCATTTTCTTCATAGCCAAAATTACTGACCTTTTTCATCACTATATCCACCCAGCGACCAGATTTAACATCGGATTTGACCAAATGACCTTGATCTTCTTGTGCCATGAACACATGTCCCTAACTTCCTCCTCATCATCCGATGATTCAGCAGAGTCTTCCCACTTTTCAGTTTTGGCAATCATACAACTGTTGCTTGAGTTGTCTTGTGCCAAAAGAGCCATATATGCCTTCAACTTCTTGTATTTGGCCTTATAGCTGTCATCAGACTTCTTTGGTTTATGAGGAACAGAAGGGTCAAATGGGATTTCAGTCATTATCTCAGTTGACACAAAAGTTGTTGGTTTGATGGAGTGCTCAACCTTTTTCTTCTCAGATTTTTGCTTGATTTGCTTAGAAAAAGGTTTTGCATTTTGTTTAGGTTGAAGAGGAGTGGTTTCAACATTTTTTAAACGTGCATTACAACTCTGCACTTGTCTAGCCAATAGTTGAAATTGACTTTCTAACCTTAACAAAATAGATTCTTCATTAGACACCTGAGCTTTACCAGAATCTGAGGTAGAAGGCTCAGTGGGGGAGATATTTTTCTTCTTCTTTTGGTCCTTGGGAACCTTAGATGAATTCTGAGGGGATGGCTTTTTGGATTTAGCCTTCTTTTCTGAAACAGTTGTCTGAGCTGTTTCAGATTTACCCTCAGATTGTTCCTGGGCCCTATCAGTCACAGTTTTCTGTTTGCCAACTTTAGGAAAAATAATTTCAGGTTTCATTTCCTTTGGAAGTGCATCTAAATCAGTGATTATAGATGCCATATGAAGATCACCAGATTCATATGCTGTTTTTTGATTTGCAAAAGTATTTTTTATTGCAGCATCTGGTTTTGGTGCACTCATCCAAGATTTAATTATTTTCTGTTCTTTTTCAAGGATGGTTTTTAACTATTCTTTTTCCAACTCTAAAGTGGCCACCATGGACTGATAACTTTTTAGGGCCAAATGAACATCTTTCAGTTCTTTTAGTCTGGCCTGACTGGCGTTCAGTTCAGAAGTATTGTTTTCAAACATTTTAAGCTTTCTGAACGCACTGTCTCAACAAATGAGATGTCAGCCTCTAATAGAACCAAAAGGTCCAGTTTGTGTTCCTCATTTTCTTCATAGCCAAAATTACTGACCTTTTTCATCACTATATCCACCCAGCGACCAGATTCAACATCGGTTTTGACCAAATGACCTTGATCTTCTTGTGCCATGAAACACATGTCCCTAACTTCTTCCTCATCATCAGATGATTCATCAGAGTCTTCCCACTTTTCAGTTTTGGCAATCATACAACTGTTGCTGAGTTGTCTTGTGCCAAAAGAGCCATATGTGCCTTCAACTTCTTGTATTTGGCCTTATAGCCGTCATCAGACTTCTGAAAAATAGAATGGTTAGGAGCAGATTGTGATGATGAAGGTTGACTAGATCTGCATTCCTTCATGAAATGTCCTTTCTTGCCGCATTTAAAGCATTCAAGATTAGACTTGTCAATAGAAGCACTGGAAGCAAAAGGTTTGCCAGATCGATTTGATTTGGCCTTAAAACGATTGAACGTTTTAGCCAGCATGGCAACCAGATCATCATTGTCATTCTCATCACAATCATGAGTGACATTAGCAGAAAGACACCAGTTTTTAACATTTCAGACACCATCTTCTTCATCGAGTCAAAAAAATCACTCTCAGAAGATAGTAGAGCAGTACTATGTGGTTCAGAATACTGAACCGTACCAGAACTGGTAGAAACATGATTCTTGGCATCCTGCTCAGCCAAGGCTCTTTCAGCTTTGTTTTCTTCAGTATATCTGAAGGCTCCATAAAGGGAAGCAAGAGTATGACTGTGCAAGGTTTTGCCTTGTCTCAAGACCAAGATTAAATTTTCCCATTTAGAAGGTAAAATGTCACAAAATTTTTCCAACAAAATTTCTTTGTCTTTGGTTACACCCAGGGCTTTCAGTTGGTTTACCAGATTTGTAAATCTGATGTAGGTTTGAGTTAAAGATTCCCAAGGGATAGCAAAGAAAGACTCATATCTTTTGTTTAAAGCAACTTTTCTTGTGACAATTGTCTCATTTGTGCCTTCAAACTGTGTCATTAGTTCCTCCCACATTAATTTGGAATTTTCAAGTAAAACAAGAGTGGGCATTAGGGTTTCTGGAACTGCGTATAAAATCATATTTTGTAACTTGGTGTCCAGGTCTACAAGTCTATGATCTTCCTCAGACCAATGATCTTTCTCCTTAGGTGACAGCCTAGGAGTCCCATCGGCATTTCTGACAACAGTAGAAGCATTCATAGGGACAAAGGGTCCTTTTCTTAAGATATCTGGTAGATGTCTCTCAACACCAGCAATATACTCAAGCATGCACGCTTTCCACGTTTGAAAGTTTTCACTGTTCCCATCAAACTTGGGAACAGGATTATTTGGAAAGTGTACGTGTACATTGTGTGATAGTATATTGTTGTTGATGAGAGGGGGTGGGGTAGCATTATTAGGGTCAGGTCGTTCTTGTTCAAAGTCAGCCATCTATGCAGATCAAAGGTTAATGAATTGATAAAATTCAACCTGGCTCTGATACCAATTGTGAGTCCCAAATATATAGATGAATAACAAACCCGACTGGCAAGTACAACTGATCTTGATGGACAAGTTCAGTTTACGATCCAGATATGGATAACAAGAAACAATTGACTAGATATAAAATGCAAGAACAAATGGCAGAAACTATATAAGGATATATATAAATATAATCAAGTATGTAGCATTGAGACACGTTGTTTCTTTTCAATGTATTTGATTTATTGATGTATAAACAAATACAAGGATTGTTGCGGAACAAAGATAAACACCCAAGTGTAAATATCTAACAATCCTGAAAAACAAGTGATAAATAACTTGGAAATACTCGTAAGTTTACTTAGAGTATATCTCACAAGTTGCAATGCTAAAGTTTCAAGCCCTTTTGCAAGTTGTGAGAAGACTTTGTATTTATAGACCAAGTCCATGATGATGTGGACAAGATCGTACAAATGTGGTTGTGAGCATTTAAGGAATTAAACCATAATTCCTTACATGCTGCACTTGAAGAGTATATAAGTCACTTGATGTGACTTATAGTACTAGGTTCCAAGCCTATACTTTGTACCTTTTGTTAATAGATAAATCTATTAACCGGATAAAGGTGTAAAGTAAAAGTCTTCCTCGCAATCAGTGTAAAGTGTTGTAAATACTTTACACTGAGATGCTTCAGTCTTCGATCTGGTAGAATCACTCTTTGCTCGCTTCTGAGATGATTCTCTTCTTCATACTTCAGTCTTTGACTTCAGAATGAATGCTTCAGATTTATCTCGATCTGAACTGAAGTGAAGCTTCAGTGAAGGAATTCTGAGATATCTCAGAATTCTGTACAGACGTCTTCACTAAACTTCAAGCTATTTCTGAACAAATTATACTTGGTCGATTTCCACCTAACACTTTAAATGCAGAGTCGTACGAAGTGTAGGTACATGGTGTTTCTTTGGTTGTTTGGTCGTTATATGTTCGTATCAAGGTTAAATGATTGATTATTGATCAAATCATGGTTTTGGGATCGTTTATCGATTTAAATCAAGGATGTATGATTGTATGTGTTCGTATCAAGGTTGTGAGGTCCCTTTAATGACCCAATCAAGGTTTCAAGGCTTGTGATCGTTTAACGATCCAATTTATGTGATCATTTAATGATCCGAATCAAGGTATCAAGGTTTCAAGGTTATGTGTTCGTATGTTCGTTATGATCGTTATGTATGTCTTATGATCGTTATGTCCGTCATATGTTCATTATGGTCGTTATGTTTCGTTATGTTCCTTATATACGATCGTTTGGCTAGTTATCAAGGTTATGTGTTCGTTTGGTTTGTGAATCAAGGTTGTATGATTGTTTGGTTATTTTATCAAGGTTATGTGTTCGTTTGGAATCGTGAATCAAGGTTTCAAGGTTATGAGATCAATTAATGATCTAATCAAGGTTTTATGTTCGTATCAAGGTTATGTGATCATTATGATGTTAATCAAGGTTAAACGGTTGTTATCCCGACACTTGTTTCCTGTTACTTGTCCCTACGAACTCACCAACTTTATGTTGACGCGTTTAGTACACTTTTCAGGTGAACAGGTTAGCCCAGACGTATTGGATGATTGTTTGCTTGATTATGCTAGAATTGGACTTGGACTTGGATTTCTTGGATCCGTGATTCAATATTCCCGATTAGGGGTTATGTTTATGTATGAACCGCTACTTGTATTCGTGAATGTTTTGTATGGATTATTTAATCCTATTTATACATTTAGATTGTCTCTACTTAATTTCCATGTCGTGCTATGCTTTTCTTGTGATGCCCCATGATTCCGCCTTGTTGGGGTGTTACAGAATGGTATCAGAGCCGTGGTTGTAGAGAGTTAGGTGGATTGACCTAGCCTATAGCCATTGCACCCACATTTCATATTAGCATGCATGATAGGAAGTTTTGTGTGCAACGTCAATTGTATGAGACATGAGACTTGTTTAAGCGGAGTTCGTAGGGTTTGCATGACCTGATGACTTGATTGTTATGGAATGACTTGATTGATGCATATGATAGTATCGGGATACACCGTAAATTGTTGAACCGTTGTGATGGATGTTGATGTGTGGAATTTTGGAACCATTTATTGTTTGTCCCTAGCAAAGTGAAATGATGGCATTAACGAAGTATGACATTCGGTAATCCTAGAGGAGCCTGATCAACAAATCTATGATTACCCTATGTCATATGGAAATTAATGATCTCATGGATTGCGCATTCGCGGAGTATAGTAGGTAACCCGGTGTGTCTAATAAGTGTTGGTTGAGTGGAGGGTTAGCCGCTGGTACACCCTGTATAATACCTGACCAATACTTAGAGGGCATAACGGAAACGAGTCCTGACATCCATTCGATATATTAACGGTGTGGAGGGTTAGCCGCTGGTACACCCTGTATACAAACACCTGTAATGTATTGAATGTTGAAGTTAAGATTCGGACTATGCTTTACCCGCCTTGTTAGTGACTTGACCCCTTTATATTTGTATGAATTGGTTTGAAATTGTGGAAATTGATTGGGAATTTAATGAAACGATGATGCTTTGCCTTATTATATTTGAATTGGTACGTTGATTTGAATGATTGGTTATGGTTGAATTGGGTGTAATTAGTTAGAATGTAAATGAAATGATGATGACATAGTTATTGCCATGATAATATCCCCGTAGAAATACGTGTCCTTGTAATGGCTTAGGATAGTTTAATTTTGGATTGTTTGTTATGTGGCGGTTAATTGCGAATGTTCGTGTGTGAGTTGTGAGGATTAACTTGGAAATCCAACACGTGTGTTCGAGGAAAGATGGATAGACCATGGAGAGCTAACATGAATTATGGGCACCAAGACGAGTAAGAGAAACTGGTTGATCAAGGAAATCAAAGAGTAGAGGTGGTCGTGGAGGTCGTGGTAATCGTGAAGGACGTGAGAGAATCGAGTGGGTTAAACATCAAAATGTGTACCATCAATCGTTGTGCCTTTCTTTGAATGCCATTCCGATCAATGCTCGAAATCCCCCTGATGGCCCGGGGTACTTGTTATGAGTGTGGTAGTCGTGAGCACCACCGAAATAAGTGCCCCAATCTTATTGGCCAACAACAATTTGATCCTCATGGATAAGCTTTTACAGTGATTGCGGCCGAGACTCGTGTTGATCCTAAACGTCGTTGTAAATACTTTTCTTCTCAACGGTCAATATACCACCGTATTATTTGACTCCGGTGCCGATTTTAGCCTTGTTTCCAACGATTTCGTGCCTTTGATTGATACTAACCTTAGTCCGTTGTCGTATTACTTTGAACTTGAAATGGTAAATGGCGGGTTAACGAAAATTGACCATGTAGTTCGTGAATGTACTTTAGATTTATGTGACTATCCGTTTCTCAAAAATCTTGTCCCTTTCGATACCTGTAGTTTTGATGTGGTTGCGGGGATGGATTGGATGTCGGCAATAAGCGCGGTTATAGATTGTGGTAGTCGAGTAGTGTGAATTCCGTTCGAAAATGGTGAAGAGCTGATAGTTCAAGGCGAAACGACCGAGCCGTGGGATATTAAGTATATATTGTCAATGTCACAAAAGTCGAATTAAAAGCCGTGTCCTTGGTTAATGGATTCATGGACGCATTTCCGGATGACCTACCGGATTTGCCTCCATCTCGTCAACTCGACCGTATTGATCTTATTCCTGATGTTTCCCTCATGGCCAAGCGCCCTATCGCGTAGCCATAACCGAAATGCAAGAGTTGGCTACACAACTCAAAGAACCTCAAGAAAAGGGTTTCATACGCCCTAGTCAATCACCGTGGAGCGCACCGGTTTTATTTGTCAAGAAGAAAGACGGCTCATTTCGAATGTGTATCGATTAGGGAGAACTAAATAAACTCGCGTTATCCTCCAAGAATTTCGATTATTTGATCAACTCCAAGGTGCTCGTTACTTTTCCAAGATTGATTTACGGTCGGGTTACCACCAATGGCGTATCCATGAAGAAGATATTCCCATGACAGCCTTTCGAACACGTTATGGACGCTTGAAATTATGGTTATGCCTTTTGGGTTGACCAATGCACCGGCGGTGTTCATGATTCTAATGAACCGGGTGTGTCAGCCCTACTTAGATAAATTGGTCATCAGTTTTCATCGATGACATCCTTATTTAATTCAAGAACGAAAGAAGATCATTCGGAACACTGAGGAAAGTTTTAGAGTTACTCCGGGAAGAGGATTTGTATGCAAGTTCTCCCAAATGTGAATTTTGGCTCGAAGAGGTCCACTTTCTTGGTCGCGTGGTGAACAAGGAAGGAATTCATGTGGACCCAATTGAAATCGAAGTGGTGAAGAGTTAGAGACGACCCGAGATGCCAACCGAGATCCGCCAATTTCTTGGTTTGGCGGGTTGTTATAGACGTGTCATTGAGGGCTCTTCCAAGATTGCCCAACCCTTGACTTTATTGACTCAACGAGAAAGACGATTCGATTGGAGTGAGAAACAAGAACAAGCCTTCCGATTATTGAAAGACAAGTCATGTGATGCACCAATTTTTAAGTTGCCCGATGGAGCCGATGATTTTGTTGTGTATTGTGATGCGTCCGGGAAAGGATTGGATTGTGTATTGATGCAACGGGGCAAAGTGATTGCTTATGTTTCTAGACAATTGAAGGTGCACGAGAAGAATTCCCCGCCCTATGAATTGGAGTTGGGAGCGGTTGTATTCGCTTTGAAGTGTTTGAGACATTACTTGTATGGCACTAAAAGCGTGATCTATGCCGACCACAAGAGACTTCAACACATTTTTGACGAAAGTGAATTGAACATGAGTCAACGAAGATGGTTGGAAATTTTTAGCGATTATGATTGTGTTATCTGTTGTCTTCCGAGTAAAGCCAACGTTGTAGCCGACGCATCAAGTCGAAAGGAACGTGTAAAACCAAGACGAATTAGGGCCATGCGTCTTACCGTGCAAAGGAGTGTTTGTGACTCCATCATTGAAGCATTACACGACTTAGAATAACAATTTGATAAATAGAATGATGACGGTTTATACTTTGTTGAACGATTGTGGATTCCCATTCTTGGCGGATGGCGGTTGAGATTGACGAACGAAGCTCACAAGTCGGCATACTCGGTTTACCCGGGGTCCGACAAGATGTATTTTGATTTGAGAGACTTGAATTGGTGGCCGGGAATCGTTAGTGATTGCACCATGTGTTTACAAGTAAAAGGCGACAACAAGGAACCACCCGGTTTGCTAGTTCAACCGGTAACACCACAGTGGAAATGGGAGCGAATTGATATGAACTTCATCACGAAGTTACCTAGAACGAGTAGTGGTCGGAACACCATTTTGGGTGATGGTTGCGTTGACTAAGTCGGTTCACTTCTTAGCCATCCGAGGATGATAAATTTGACACCATGGCACGTTGTACATCAAAGAAGTAGTATCCAAAACTTGGAGTGCCGATTTCCGTCATAACCAATCGGGATACCCGATTTACTTCAAAGTTTTGGAAGGCGTTCCAAAAAGCGATGGGTACTCAACTCGAGGTGAGTACGGCGTTCCATCCACAAACTGATGGTCAAAGTGAAAGAACGATTTAAACGCTAGAAGTTATGTTGAGAGCTTGTGCCATCGAGTTTGGTGGCAATTGGGATGTGCATCTCCCTTTGGTCGAATTCTCCTACAATAATAGTTACCATGCTAGTATTCAAATGGCGCCGTTTAGAGCTTTGTATGGGAGAGTATGTAGGTCACCGCTAGCTTGGGCAGAAGTTGGTGAAAGCCAACTCATTGGGCCGAAATTGTTATTGAAACGACGAAAGTGATCTCACAAATCAAAGAAAAGTTAAGAGTGGCCCGAGAACGACAATTGAAATATGCTAATGTTAGACGACGACCTTTAGAATTTGAAGTCGATGATTTTGTGTTGTTAAAGTGTCCCCGTGGAAAGGCCTGGTTCGATTTGTGAAACGTGGTAAATTCGGGCCAAGATATATTGGTCCATTTAAAATATTTGAACGTGTTGGTCCGGTAGCGTATCGATTGGAGCTCCCTCAAGACTTGAGTGAAGTTCATAATGTGTTTCATGTTTGTAATCTTAGGAAGTGTTTGGCGAATCCAACACTCCATGTGCCTCTTGAAGAAATCCGAGTAGATAAAACGTTAAAGCTTGTAGAAGAACCGATGGAGATACTTGATCGTCAAAGTTAGATGGCAAACTAGACGTGAGCCCGAGTTCACTTGGGAACGCGAAGAGTCTATGAAAGCCAAGTATCCTCATTTGTTTAGTGACTAGGGTTTTGATCGAATTTCGGGATGAAATTCCTTTAACGGGGGAATAATGTAACATTTGTGAAATTTGACTTAGGTTGACCCGTTAATTTTGTGTACGTTCGATTAATTTTGTAAGTCCCAACTCAATAGATGGTACTACTGAAGACACCTCTATGTCGATGGTGGAGTTACTTTGCAATATAGCACTGAACTGGAGACGACCAGTTGCAGTGTGTATATACCAAGTTCTAGATAGATTACTTATTTAAATGCCAATAAGTAAAGAACAATGCAATAATACAAAATACTTGTAAGATAAATTGATGAGACAATATGTAATTTTCAGTGTAATTTATTTATTGATGTTAAAAATTACAAGGTTGTTGCGGAACCAAGATAATACACGAATGTAAATATCCTAACAACCTATGAATTACAATTGATCTACACTCGGAATTTCTCAAGACAATCGAAACACTTAAAGTTGTGAAATGTTCCTTTTAGCGATTGAGAGAATATTGCACAAGTTCACCAAGAATATTGCAGGTATGCAAAGTGTGAAGTGTTCAATGTTTTTCACTTGTGATTTCACTTCAATATTCTTGTTGTGCAATGACTTGTATTTATAGGCAAAGTTAACATTGGGATGTTAACTTTGGCCGTACAAATGTGGTTGAGAGCATTTAAGGAATAGCATTTAATTCCTTAAAAAGCAGTATAAAGTTGCAGAATAAAGCAACTTTATTCAACAGCTTTATGTACCTTTTTGTATTTAAATAATAAGATAAATCTTATTATCCGGGTAAAAGCACATAAAGCACAAAAGTCAATTCCTCGTAATCAGTGTAAAGCTTTGTAAAGGCTTTAAACTGATATTCTCCTATTTCTATCTGAATAGAATGTCAACTGGGTTCCGCTGCCATTGTCATTCTCTATCTTCCATTTGTTGTCTTCGACTTCAACTGGAATGTTCTTCAACTTGGTCAGTTCTCAACTGGAGGAAGTCTTCAGTTGCGTTAACTGTACGGTGCAACTGGACTTCAATATATTTCTGGACAAATCTTCTGGGTCTCCAGTTTCACTGGGTCTCCAGGTGCAACTGGAGACTGGCCAGTTTACCAGTAAACTGGTCCTAACAAATTTATATTTGTCTTGACATATGATCGAATTTAGTTGTGATTTAATCGTGTTCAAGGTGTATATATATATAATTAATGATCGTTTTAATTAAATTGTGTTCGTGCACTAGTCGAGGTAATTGATCGGTTTAAATGAATGCTTGTGTAACATTTACGATATTGGACTAGATTCGACTTACAGTTAAGCGTAATTCAATGTAAATGACTTTCATGAATTTACGAGAATTCTCGAGCGTTTTGTCGAATTTTAACGTGACGTTAAGTTTCTTTATGTTTACGGATTTGTTTTGGCATTTAAATGATTAACGAATAGCTATTGGTCGGAATTAGCGGAGCGGGAGCCTCCTTTTTGGACACCAAGGCCGGCCCCCTAGTCCCCCACCACACACCCTCACATTTTCTTTCCTTATCTCATTACTCTCTTATCTCTCTCTCTTTCTCTACTCTCTTCATTCCCCATTTTCATCTACTAAAAATCACCCCCATAAATTCATGCTAAATCCTTGCAAATCTTGTGTTGTTAATGTTAAATTAACTAAACTTCTTAGCAATAATAACCTACATCATCAAAAGTCCAAGAATTTCAAGTACTCAAGTGTTCATCCTTTCTCAAAAGCTCCAAACCCGAATTTGAAGTCTTGAGGTGTTTTGGTAAGTGAAACCTAACTTAATTTCTCCATTCCATGTCATTAAACATGTTTCCTAGTCGAATCTTATGAGTTCTTGGTAGATTTCGGGTCAAAAAAGGGTTTGAGATAAATTAGGGTTTCATTAGGTTTTGTTTTGGGTCAAGATCAAATTCAAGCTTGGTTTGAGGTTATGAATCGAATTTATGATAGGGTTTTTGCTTATTCATGTCAAATGATGTTTGTTTATGCTTCAAAATGTGTCTTGAACCTTCCTAAATCGATTCCCAAGTAAAAAATGAGGTTTTGTAGCGTTTTGGTTCGTGTTTGGCTTGTTTATGTGCAGAGCAGCAGACCCTCGCGCCGCGACCAAGGTTCCTCGCGCCGCGAGGCTTCATTTTTGTGGTTCAGGGGTTTTTCTCGCGCCGCGAGCCCATCTCCTCGCGCAGCGAGTTTTGCCTATTTCGCGCGTCAGTTTTCAAACGTCAATAACTTTTGAACCGTAAGTCCGTTTTAGACGTATGACCTATCGTTGGAATCGGGAGAGAGTCTACTTTCTCATGGTATCGTCCTTTCGAAGTGAATCCATTTCCATTTCTAAAAATGTCATGTCAAAGTGTCCTTGTTTATGTTCGGTTAAGTCAATAAGATGTTTAAGGGTTATGACATAACCAAATCGAGTCCCGGTTGTCATCCAAAGTTGAATTACCCTTTTAAAGCTCCGATTAGGGTTTGACTTATGATTGTAATATGTGTACTTGATAGGTGTTGCACACGAAGTGATCATTGGACGTTTATAGTTTGACTTTAATTTCTCATGGCCAATCAAGGTGAGTTTCGTAACCTACCCCTACTCAATTGAGATTCAGGTTGAAAAGTGTACATATTTGTTTGATTGTTGATTAGTTGATGGATTGATTGTTCGACTGACTTATAGACTCATTGCTCGATTAATTATGCTTGTGATTATAGATATTGGTTGTGATTAGGATACTTGTACATACATGGAAGACGATGATGCATTTAAAAAGTTGTAGATGTGGTGGGAAGGCTGCGGGTGACCCTATATATAAGCATCTATGGTTCTTTAAATGCAGAGTCGTACGAAGTGTAGGTACATGGTGTTTCTTTGGTTGTTTGGTCGTTATATGTTCGTATCAAGGTTAAATGATTGATTATTGATCAAATCATGGTTTTGGGATCGTTTATCGATTTAAATCAAGGATGTATGATTGTATGTGTTCGTATCAAGGTTGTGAGGTCCCTTTAATGACCCAATCAAGGTTTCAAGGCTTGTGATCGTTTAACGATCCAATTTATGTGACCATTTAAATGATCCGAATCAAGGTATCAAGGCTTCAAGGTTTCAAGGTTATGTGTTCGTATGTTCGTTATGGTCGTTATATGTTCGTTATGATCGTTATGTATGTCTTATGATTGTTATGTCCGTCATATGTTCATTATGGTCGTTATGTTTCGTTATGTTCGTTATATACGATCGTTTGGCTAGTTATCAAGGTTATGTGTTCGTTTGGTTTGTGAATCAAGGTTGTATGATTGCTTGGCTATTTTATCAAGGTTATGTGTTCGTTTGAATCGTGAATCAAGGTTTCAAGGTTATGAGATCATTTAATGATCTAATCAAGGTTTTATGTTCGTATCAAGGTTATGTGATCATTATGATGTTAATCAAGGTTAAACGGTTGTTATCCCGACACTTGTTTCCTATTACTTGTCCCTACGAACTCACCAACTTTATGTTGACGCGTTTAGTACACTGTTCAGGTGAACAGGTTAGCTCAGACGTATTGGATGATTGTTTGCTTGATT
Source organism: Erigeron breviscapus (assembly GCA_034093135.1). Lineage (NCBI taxonomy): Eukaryota > Viridiplantae > Streptophyta > Magnoliopsida > Asterales > Asteraceae > Erigeron > Erigeron breviscapus. Next base: position 95,104,840 of record CM067175.1, read on the forward strand.
ATGCTAGAATTGGACTTGGACTTGGACTTCTTGGATCCGTGATTCAATATTCCCGATTAGGGGTTATGTTTATGTATGAACCGCTACTTATATCCGTGAATGTTTTGTATGGATTATTTAATCCTATTTATACATTTAGATTGTCTCTACTTAATTTCCATGTCGTGTTGTGCTTTTCTTGTGATGCCCCATGATTCCGCCTTGTTGGGGTGTTACACATATATCCATCTCCTCATCTCCTTCAAATTACCGAATCGAATTACTCTACCTCATTTCAACCTTCCAACCTTTTTTTCAACCTTTTTAGTGTCAAGCATCACTCCCAACCTTTTCTTCATATTTTAATAATTTATCCTTAACATTATAAATTTTGCATAATTAACCCTTTTAATTATTTTAAGAACTCAACAAATATATATGTAACACCCCAAGATTTTAATAAGGTAAAATAAACTAATTTATATTATAGTTTTAACATTAAAATAATTTTCTAGTCTTTAAAATTGAGTTACGGTATTAAATTAGTTGGAACCTTAGTAACTAGCGGGTATAATACCCCTTTATTTTTTGTTAGAGGCGTGGCACAAGGATAATGTGCCAGCCACATACCCATGGTGACTAACTCTTTTCTTCTTCATTTTATTCACTTCTCAATCTTTCTTTTCATTGTTTTCTTCAATCTTTCAATCTCTATTACATCAATTCCTTCTCCTTAGTGGTAATAACAATAATAATAATTCCAAGATTTCTAGCAATTTAATTTGGGGATTGAGAGTGTGTGTGGGCTAAAATTAGAAGAGAGGAGGAAGAAAACTAGTGATTTTTCCATTCTTCCCATCTTATATTCTTCATTCAAGGTATGAATTTGGTTATTTTGTTACTAATGAAATTTAGGGTTCATGCAATCAATTAATTTGGGGATTTTGATGAAATTGGGTTATTTAAATTAATTTAAGTTAGGGTTCATGTGAGTAATGTAAATGAAGTTTTTAGTAAAAATGAGCTACTTTGACATAATTCAAATTGGGGTTCTTGGAACTAAATCAAGTTGGGGATTTTAGTGGGATAATTATATTATTATTGTTTCTCTAAATTTCTACAAGTGATTGTCACTATTGATATTGAGTTGCATGAAAGTTTTGATGCTAATGTTGTTGGTGATTTTTAAGATGAAAATGATAATTTTGAGTAATAAGTTTGTTGGCTATTTTGTGATGAATATGAAAATAATGATTTTTGGGTAAGATGTTGTATGGCCATATTGTTATGATTATGAAAATGGTTTTGACATGTTTGGTCAAGTTTTTATGAAAAGAGATATGAAAATTTTGTTGTGGCCATATTTGCTTGAGTTGGGAATAATAAGAAAATGGTGATTTTTGGTATTAAGATGGAATGGCCATATTGTTGTGGATATAAAATGAGATTTTCAAATGAACCAACTCAAAGACATTATGAGTTTTGAAATGGGTTAGAAATGCTTGTGAATGGTTGGCTGGGCTTAGCTAGCCATGAATTTGAATATAGCCTTATATGCATTTGTAATGACTTGATAGATTGAAAGCTTGTTAATTGTGTTCTTGCGGTCATCTTGATTGTTGATTGTTGTCGCGAATGAGGTGAGATTTCTTGCATACTTTTATAAATACGTCGGGTCGATTACCATATGATGGTGGATTCCGTGTGTGGTAATCGATTTGGCATTGAGCCTAAGTAGGGGTTGTCTTTGATTACGGGCCTAAGTAGTGGCCATAGCCCATGTGGGGAATTTGAGATATAGCTCATGTGGAGTATTGATATTGTTTATTGTAATCATTTGCTTATATGGATCCATGTAATGCGTTGGCACAAGGGTGAGTATTATAGATATTGCATGACGGTGCCATAGGCTATATGCAATAGACCTTCGTGCATTGCCTTCCTTCGTGTGTATAAACGTATGCAAGATTATTCACTAAGCTTTGCTTACTTTTTAGTTGTTTACCCTTTTTATAGGTTGTCCCGGATGTGGAAACAAGATTTAGTGCTTTGAAGATTTATGATGATATGAATTGGGGAAATGTTGACTTTTACGGTAAAATTGGATTATGGCTAGAACCCATAGTGACTCCTTTGGACTAATGGCTCTTGGTCTTTTGTAACTAAATGAATTTGGTGATTTCGGTTGATTGACAACTTGGGTAATGTGACCCATTTGGTTGGTAAACTATGGATATGTTCAAGTAAAGGTTGGTAACTCATTTGATGTTGTATTCAGTGTCTTTGGGTCATTTTGGATGTTAGTAAACTGTTTTGAAAGTTGGAAATCAATGGAATGAGTTGCAAGTCATTTGGAGTGTCAAAAATGATGATTTTTGCTGTTAGATCAAAAGTAGCGTCGCAACCTTTTGTAGGTTCGCCGCAACTTTGGCCTTGTCCATTTTTCTGACCTCTTAAGTTCGCCGCAACTTTCAAGGGGTTCGTTGCAACTTTTCCCGTTCAGCACAAAACCCGAATTTTCAAACGATCATAACTTCTAAACCGTAACTCCGTTTTTAACCTTTTTGCCGTTAGCTGAGTTTTCATATAATAACAGCTATCACACAAGTATTAAATGTGCGCCTTTTGAGGCTTTGTACGGACGAAAATGTAGATCGCCTGTTTGTTGGCTAGATGCTGGGGAGCGTCGTTTGTACAAGTATGGGCTGGTTCAGAAGACTACTGACCAGATTGTTGAAATTAGGGCACGGCTGAAGGCGGCTCAGGATCGCCATAAGAGCTATGCAGATCGTAGAAGGAAACCCCTTGAGTTTCAAGTGGGTGATAAAGTTATGTTGAAAGTGTCACCTTGGAAGGGCACTGCACGCTTTGGCGTGAGAGGAAAACTTAGTCCTCGTTATATCGGACCATTCGAAATTGTTCGAAAGATTGGTTCCGTGGCATATAAGCTCGATTTACCCCAGGAGCTTGAACATGTTCATCCCACATTTCATATATCGAATCTTAAGAAATGTTTAACTGATGAAACGTTGGTTGTACCTGTGGAAGAGTTGCAAGTAAATGACTCTCTCCAATTTGTAGAGGAGCCTGTTGAAATTTTAGACCAACAGCTCAAACAGCTTAGACGAAGTCGTATCAAGTTGGTCAAAGTTCGTTGGAACTCAAAATACGGACCAGACTCGACTTGGGAACGTGAGGACTTATAGAGGGATAAGTATCCTCATCTTTTTACTAAGCAAGACTTGATTCGGG